>VYXD01001581.1:47203-78290 GCA_013397195.1 Hylia prasina | reverse complement strand
AAGGTGTTGGTTGAAAGCCCAGGCTAGCTCCGTGCGGGATCCAGTGTCACAGGTTTGGGGCTGAATTGCCCCTGCTGTGTTTTTGCTCCGTGAGCACCGAGTGTGCCGGGCATTTGCCACCACTGGTGCTACGAACTGTGTGTCTGGGGAGTCACATTCCCTGGAAGAGAAACAGCAGTTTAGGTAAATACTTTACTTTGAGGACATTTGTGTTACTCAACACAACGACTCTCCAGGAGTAAGGGGAGGATGGGATGGTGTGATGTGACAGACCCCTGCACCTTGATGACCTTACGGTGACTGGTCACAGGGGTGTTTTCATCAGTAGCCATTTGCCATTAATAAGCTGCAGAATAATGGTTTGATGGTTTTACACACGTAGCAGAATAATCTTTTCACCTACTAATGTGTGCCTATTACTCTGTTAAATTTGTTCTGTGTTGCTGTACAAGGACTTGAGGGTTGATCGCAAGAAATGCTGAGTGGGGCCTAGTTGTATTGACTAATATCAACAGGGAAATTCATATCCATTTGTACCCTTAAACTGAATTTTTACAGGTACGAGAATATTCTCTTCAGTCAGGATTACCCCTTATTTATAACACCAGTTTTTGATAATTTCAATTTATCATTTTGAGATGTTGTCAGGGACCCTTGTCCATCCCACAGGGCTCCCTCGCCACCTGAAATTTTCCCACCCTGGTGTGACACAAGCAGTCCTGTGTTGGAGGTGATGACAGGTGGCTCTGTGTTGTGTCACACAGTGCAGAATCAGACCACACCAGGGTTTGCATTGCTGTGGTCACCCTCGCTGCAGTGTTAATTGGCTGCAATGCATTAATTGCACCGCAACAGGGTCCAACTTTCAGACCCTGCTGTTTAATTTTAAAATGCCTGTTTCTATACTTAGACTTTGCTAACAGTAGCTCAGGAATGGAAAACTCTCAGAATAAGGTTTGATATGACCTTTCATCCAGGAGGTATTTTGGTGGAATTGAATAGGATGAGTCATTCCAGGTCCAGGTATTTTGGGCTGAACTTGTGCAAGGAGTGTGAACGTCAGTGTTGGATCTGCTGAGCTGCTCGACTTAACACTGGAACGTCAGTAGTATTTTTTAGTTTTTATTTTTCCTTATCTTCTTGCTAGGAGAAGTGTGGCAGTGGAAGGCAGTGGAACAGTAAAGGAAAAAAACAATATTTGGTTAGCGTTGGCTTTCCTGTCGTGGGTTATGAAAGCAGCAGAAGGATCTGCTTTAGGGAAGGAGTCATGGAGAGCTCTTAACTAGGCAAAAATAATGGCCTTGAGCTCGTCTTGCTCTCCCTTAGTCTCTCCACAGACCATTTTGGAGGAGTTTCTTTGATACTTTCTGTGTAGCTTTAGCAGGAAAGAATTCCTGCTCTGGATTACACGTGGTGGTCTGTCCAGTGAGCTGAATTTAACCATCCTTCCAGGGCTGCCAGGTTTCCCTGGGATGGTTGGGAAAGTGCTAATGAGCACCGTTCCAGTAGATTTTCTTTTCAGTACACTGAATCTTTTTTTCTGGCACAGTGTGTTTGCTGTATCATAGTTTCCCTCAAGGATCTTGCTTTCAGTCCTTTCTAATCTATAAACACAACCTTTGAAAATACCAATTAACTTTCCAAGGAAAAAAGTATATAGCGGGTAACCTGGAGAGCTGCAGTTGTATCATTTCTTGAGTAGCTGTGGAAGAAAATGTTTCTATTTCTGCTACTTTAGCTCATGCATGAGTAGAGATGCAATCCTCCGTGTGCCCCTAAGGAAGAGGTCTTTCTTTGAAAACATTAAAACCTATTACTGTACGTCAGCCTCAGCTCAGATGCTCTGGCATCTGTAACTGGAATAATTTAATAACGTTTTTTAATCAGGCGAGGGTTTTTTTGCACACAGAAGAAAGATTTTTATCTATTTTGCTGCAAAACATCCTCACTGAAGCGCTTTATTTTCTGTTTACATTGGACCAATTCCTCCTTCTTTTTTTTTTCCCTGTTGTTTTTTCTTCATTTTATTTTCTTTAAATCTGTTTGTTGGACTTGCCTGAGACACTTATAAGGCATGTGCCTAGTTTCATGTTGCATGTTTATGCAGCCAATATTTAGACACACTCTGAGCTCTCTGCACTGTCCCTGCAAGCAGTACTGTCTCTGTGAGAATTTATTGTGAATAAAACTCGTTTGGGTAACAAGCTTATGAATTTGTTACACCTGCCTTTGGTAGCAAAATAAACTAGGTTTTTTCACAGAGCCTGGGTTGAAACCAGGACTGTCTCAGACCTGCAGGGCTGGATAATCATTGAAAATAAAGCAAGTTCAAGTTTAACAGGGTCTGTTGAGCAATCCCTGATTCCAGTGGGGAGCAAACCAGAAAATGGTCTCTCACGTCTCTAGTTGTTAATAAAAAACCCCCAGAACCGTTCCTGTCAATTTATCTTGTATTTTCATGGAAATCTCAGTTGGGTGGTGTGTAAAACCATGTACACAAAGTTCTGAAAATTAATTTCTTTGGAAATGTCTTCAGAGCCCCTCTGCTCTGGAGCCAGCCTGGCACAGCTGGGGCTGCTCAGCTGCACAAGAGAAGGCTCCAGGGAGAGCTGAGAGCCCCTGCCAGGGCCTGAAGGGGCTCCAGGAGAGCTGCACAGGGACTGGGGACAAGGCCTGCAGGGCCAGGACACAGGGAATGGCTTCCCAGTGCCAGAGGGCAGGGACAGATGGGATGTTGGGCAGGAATTGGTGTGTGGGAGGGTGGGCAGGCCCTGGCGCAGGGTGCCCAGAGCAGCTGTGGCTGCCCCTGGATCCCTGGCAGTGTCCCTGGCCAGGCTGGACAGGGCTTGGAGCATCCTGGGACAGTGGGAGGTGTCCCTGCTCATGGCAGGGGGTTGGAATAAGATGGGCTGTAATGTCCCTTCCAGCTGAAATCTTTCTAGGATTCTATGAAATGCCTTTGGTCATGCAGAAATTATAATTTCCTAATATGATATGAATGCTGAATTTTGATGTTCATTCATAATTCATTACTAGAGAGAAAATGAAAAAAAATGTTAATATACCTCATTTAGTTGTTTTTCCATTTGAGATGTGTCTTAATCTTGCTTCAGATCACTGAAATGCAGTGAGAGGGGGTGCTTTGCGAGGTCACCTTAAGAGGGGCCAGAAGGATGATCAAAGCAAACTTTAAAAACCAGAATGCATTTTAAGTTTCAAAATGGTTCTTGTGGTATCAAGATTATCTACCCAAAGTCAGCACAGCTTATGTAGTAGCATCTTAATAAAGCTTTTGCTCTTTGGCCTGGGGATGTCTAATAATGATGTTTTATTAGGCACAGTGTAGCACCCATTGACTTTGATTTGAAGCACAAAAATCAGCTAAGTGTGCTGAATTTTCGGTACTCAAAACTGGGGAGCAAATCACTGCTAAGTGCTTAAAAAGTGAAAACTCGAGCAAATGAAAGGATGTCTGAGCTGGCATGTGACTTAAAACTGGAGGTTTGTGACCTCCTTGTGCTTGAGGCTGCAGTTCTGAGTTGTCACTCCAGGTTTCTGCAGGCATGGAATTCAGGAATAGAAGGGTAAACTGCAAAAGGAATGCTACAACCTCCCCAAAGACTGCAAACCAGTCACATTAAGCAATACCATTTGTAAGCTGTAGTAGAAGTGTAGTATTTTGGTTTGGTTGCCAGTTGCTACCAAGAGTGGTTTGCCTTTGCTCTGAGTGGTATCAGTGTAATACCGATTTGACAAATGCTTCTGTAATCGTTGCCAAAATATTATTGAGCTTTTGCCACAGTTTAGAAAGAGCTTTTAGCTTTGTGAGCTTCCTTAGCATAAGCATGGAAACTTTTGTTATTGGGGGTCTCTCACCCACCATGCTTGAGGCTCTGAGTCATTGCTTTTGTAGTGCATCACTGCATGCACTGATGTCACCTGTGTTCTTGTTTCCTTCTTTTTGGGATGCTGGCTGCAGAACAAGGAGAACAAGCTTCTGAATGAGCAGCTGACCATGCTGACATCAGCCCACTCCTCCGAGGTGGAGAAGCTGAAGAAGGAGCTGCAGGAGTACCAGCAGAGCCAGCGGGGTGATGGCAACCAGCTCCTCAGCCTGCAGGAGGAGATGGAGCGGCTGCGGATGGAGCTGGAGAGAGCTCACGGGGAGAGGGAGGTCATGGAGGACAGCCACGGCAAGGAGAGGGACCTGCTGAGGAAGGTACGTCTGTCTGTCTGCCTCAGGTTGTCTCCTGCAGGCGAGGTGAAACCTCGCTCTGCACAACTCTGAAGGGGAGTGTCTGTTCTTTGGTTGTTATTTCTGTGGCTGAATTCCCCTGGGATTTACCTTTAGCCAGCTCATGGGGCAGCTGAACATCCCTGCAGGAGCAGTGGCTGCCTCGTGTCAGGGTACCCCGCCCTGATGCCTTTTTGCTGCCAACCACAAGGAAACACCCCAAACACGTCTGGAAATCAGGATGCCTAATAACCATGAATATCATGGAATCACAGAGTTGTAATGGTTGAAAAAGACCTGTAAAATCACCAAGTCCAACCATCAGCCCAGCACACCGTGTTCAGCACTAAACCATGTCCTCAAGTGCCACATCCCTGTGGTTTTTGAACACTTGCAGGCCTGGGGACTCTGAGCAGTCTGTTCAATGCTTTACAAGCCTTTCAGTTTCCCTAATATCCAATCTAAACCTGCCCTGGCACGACTTGAAGCTGCTTTTCTTGTCCTAAGATTCATGTATATGCCAGAGTTTCACGTGTATTCAGTGATTCCTCATGGTGTGTAATGCAAATTACTGGAGAGGGCTGTCACAGATGCTGCCAATATTAGGAAGATGTAAATACTCCTCATCCCAGCCCAGGATGGGACACAAGGCTCAGTTTCTGATATGGCTGTTGTTGTAGGTATGCACAGAGTATGATTTACGTGTGGACCAACCTCCCTCCCTGAGGGGAGGCACTGCTCCAGCACCAGCTGCTGGTTGTTATGGGCTTTTATAGGGTTTGGAGCTGGGATAGACACAAAACAGATTTATTTTTTTCTTCCTCCTTCATGCAAAGCCATGGAATATCCTGGTTTGGAAGGGAACCACAATCAAGGACAATCAAGTGCAGCTCCTGTGCTTTATCCCTTGGGGTGGAAGTGGTCCAACACTGCCACCGTTGTACAAGAAGGCATTCTAGTGGGAGAAAGAGACTTCAGAGTGTAGACTTTGTTTTGCAAATAGCAAAGATGGACCTTTTGCCCTGAATTTCTTTGCTGATCAGATTAATTCTGCGTAACACCCGTTCTCTTAACCTGAGGCGCTGACATGAGAGTTCAGTTTCCTTCTGCAAATGCTTGTGGCTGCTCAAGTTAAATCCATGATATCTCTTCTGCACCAGAAATTGAATTGAATCTTTGATTCAATTGGAAAGAATTTAGGGCTTTTCTATTCAATAAATTGCAAATAAAAAACTGTTTTGCAGCTGTTACTGTAGAACAGTACTTGGTGTGGGACAACCTGAAGATGAGTCACTTTTGAAAATTAATAATAATTTTAAAAAGAGCCTGGAATTAGCTGTGTTATTATTACAGTGAAAGAATATTCTTATGAGGCACTTCCAGTGCACCTCACACAGCACCACTGCTATGGCCAACCTCCCCTTGAGGCTGAGCCCTCAGGTAGTGGGTTTGGCTGAGGAGCTGTGGTGAAGGACTGTGGCCAGGGTGATCTACCCTGAATCTCTGGCATGACTGAAATGCACTTTGGGCGAGCTTCTCTAAGAGGTGAGCAGTCTGTACACGTGGTGTCCTTGGCTGGACTGAGAGAGCTGCCAGGTGGTCTCTTACTCCACTCCTTGTACCTCTGGTGCACCCACACAGGGACATGTGAAACCAGAGATTTCCTTTTAAAATTAAAAGGTTCTTTTTGGCTCTGTTCATTAGCTGGGTGCAGCACAGGCTTTTAGGGCCTGAAAGGATGCTTGATTTTAAAGGTGGTGCAGCTGGGGGATAAACTGTGTCTCTGTTCTTGATTGCAAATCCCCTTCGAGCACTTGGATGGAAGATTGGCTTAATCACTGAAGAAATGCTTTTAAAAAGCATGAAAACAAAGCAGAAGCTTTCCCTTGTTGTAAAAGTGCCTACAGCAGAGCAAATACTGTGCATTTTCACCATGAAAATAGACGGTTTAATTACAAAACATTTCTAATGAGTAGTGCAGGCTCCCATTTCTGACATGAGCTTTCCATTGCTCCCTTCTGTTCCTCGTAAGTGGGAAGATGGAGAGGACCTGTTTCCTTCCTGAAAATATTGATTTAGCCAGAACAATTCCCAAGAAAAATTCTGGGACGAGATTTTTGAGCTGTTCTAATATCTGCTAGAGGCTGGGAAGTGTCATGAAGCTAAGTTCAGGTGAGAAACAGTTTTCACCTTCAATATCAAGATGACACCATGGGCATGGTTGTAGTGGGACAGATTCCCAAAGACATCTCACTTCTGGGTGAGACTGAGATGAGCCTTTAATTTTTCTGCAGTTCCTGCAAATCCGTGTCAGTTATGATTTAGTTACTGGAAAAAAGTCCCTTAATCTCTTTGTCATAGCTATTCTCTCCAAGTCCCCAATTTTAGAATAGCTGTTCTTATTTGATAAAGTTTGAAACATCTGGGTAAGTACCAACAGCTCTTTCTAGGGCTTTTGGTAGCACCTAATCTTGTCACTTGGTGAACTAGAATAATTCACAGCCTTTCCAGGCTGTGAATTTCATTAGGGAAGTGCCAAAGGCCATCATCCTTTCCTTACAAGACTGGGGGAGGATGGGAGGCAGATCTCATGAGCAGTCTGTTCCAGGGTAACACTTAGATAAGAGCTGCAGCCATCACAAGTGCTCCCTGCTCAGCATCTTCCACAGAAATCTTTCCAAGCAGGTGCTGTTGCATTTGAAGCACCTCCAAAGATCTTGTTTCCTGTGGAAAGATAAGCAGGAGGTACAAAATTGTCTGTGTAGGTATCAGGGATGGAGTTGGTGCTGCTTGGCCATGGTGTGACCTGCCTCTCTTTGCCTCTCCCTGTGTGTAGTGCACCATTCACATTCCCACTGCCTTGGTTACACACAGGTTTTGAGCTCTGAGCTTGTTCCTGTTTCACGTAGAAACAGGAATGCAGGAAACAAATTCAGTGGCTCAAGAGAACGTCTTAAAAATACCTGTACCCAATCTGGATTAGAAATTTTAAAATCTGGGAATAATTGTTGTGGATTCTGTTAAGTCTTTCTCTTCCAAATATCCTCTCAGTGCAGTTGAGAGCACTCAAGATTTTTGTCCAGTTTTGTTTTCCAGTCATCATAGCTTTGGACAGAGAATTCCTCATCAGCACGCAATAAAAAGCATCAGTAAAATAATCCCACTGCCCGAATCTTTTCCTGATGGGACAAACAAGAAGAGATCCTTGCTGTCCTATTGCAGCAAAGGTTTTCCTTTCATTCCATCACTCCTGTATCTCTTCTCCAATTTTTTAAGAATTCTTCCTACCTTGAAGACACTAGTGCTGATATAATGGCAGATGTGATTTATGGTGAAGTAGTGCAGTTGGTTTTGGTACAGAATATTAAAATCTTGGCTCAGTTCACAGCATTTAAAACATCAGTAGTAATGTATGCCTAAATTGTGGGGTTTTTCACTTTCTAGTTGTACATCCAGACTCCAGCCTTCTAGGAGAGGTGCAGACAGATGTAATGTAGACAGCTGGAGTAAATTAACAGGGAGAGTACTGAGTGGGGAGGTTTTTCAGTTTGTGCATGGAACAGGACTGATTCAGTTGTGACTCAAAATAAAATATTCACTGTGCTTTTGTCCTCATCATTAGTATGTATCTGGCATAGCCAGTGTTTGATAAAATGCCTTAATTTGAACACGCTTGTGTGGAAGACTGAAATCTGTGCTAGGAATGCATGCCAGCTGGGCTGCCTATAAATTTAATCTAGTGGTGACAGCAAAATTATTACTCTTGGGCTTTGGAAACTCTTACTGTGGTGTTTGCAGTGTTGTTTATCATTGGCACCTTGAGATCCTTCTGTTGCGTGTTTCCTCAGCCGTGGCTACAGGAAGTGAAGGAGCGGGCATAGGGAATGACGTGCTGGGATGATGTGTGTTCTCCCACTTGCAGAATCATCCTGCTTAGCTGTGGCAGCGTATTTCACTTGACAATATGATGATGGTTGTGTGTTTTGAGATAACGCTGTTGAGTGCACCAGAATTCAGGAAGCTGAATAATGTTCCAGGAGCGGTTGTTTTCAGCATCAGTCCAGCCTTGCAGTTGAGACAAGTGAAAACAACATATTTCAGGTTTTAGTTCCTGTTCTCATTATTTTTTACGAGGCAATTGTTGTTAATAATTGCTAAATATGCTGCTGTTGTGTTGCCAAGGGCCCTGGTACATGTCATTCCTCGCTGTACCAGAGGTTCTGTGGTTGTGGGAAGCACTGAAGTGACTCATCGTGCTAGGTGGATTGGGTGCAATAAAGTTTAAAAAGCCTGACCTCTTCACTCAGCTTGAATTCGCTGTGTCCATCTCAGCTTCTGAAGTGCCACATCTCTGGGAACAATCAGCAGATTTATTTCCCCAGCAGCTGCCACTCAGTGCTGTTGAAGAAAATGATGAAGCCCATTGAGACATAAAAATAAACCTCTGATTTGATGACCTGATCACTTACAAGACCTTTGCTCCTGCAGATCGTGGCCACCAAGCCCAGCTGCTCAATATTTTGTAAGACTCTGCTGAAAACGTTGATTTAAGGGAGAAGTGCGCTCAGGAAAGGGAAAGTTATTCTGTTGTAGCAGTGCATTTCTCCTGTGCTTCTGCTACTGGTGTACAAAGGATAAGTGGCAAAGATCTTTTAAAGAGCAAAGAGAGGCTGAACAAAGCCCCCTGTCTCCTGCCAGGTGAAATTAATCCCCGCAGGAGCTCTGCCCTGCAGCCAGCAGTAACTCTCCGCCTTGTTCCGTAGCGTATCTCCGACCTGGAAGAAGAAAACGCTCTCCTGAAGCAGGAAAAAGAGGAGCTGAACAGCAGGATTCTCTGTCAGTCTGAAGGTAGGAAAAACTGCCTATAGCATTGTCATGCCTCCATTAGACAAGGGCTTAATCTTCTCCCCTGAAGCTCATTTTCCCTGCCTCGAAAAGTGCTAATCTTCCTGTGAGCCTTTCCTGGTGGCCTATGTCTCTGTTTTGTTGTGCAGGTAGTTCTCTTCATGCTGTCATACTGATGGGTGATAAACCAGAGGCCAGTTTTATTGGTGAAATACAGAATAAAGTACCTAGCAAGGCTTTTTAGTTCAGTTACGTTAAGGCATTTCATGCAGATGGTGTGGGAGGCAGTGAAGCTGATGGAGTGGGGAATAGCAGTGTCCCAAGGATGATTAATAAGCGATCCAAGGGGCAGCACAGTTCACATTATTGAGCTGTGACAAAGGATTTCTCTAGTGTGACTCGAGCCTCTGAGTTTTTTAAAAGCAGAGACTTAGCTGACAAGTCATACATAGGGGGAGCAACCTGGGAAAATCCCATTTCACAAAAGGGACTCTCACGTGTGTATTGAGCTTTTCTATTTTTTGTCATCCTTTTCGGCTTTGATTTTGCAGCAGGATTTACAAAGATCATCATGCTGTGGATGTAACTATCACTGCCCTGTGGTACTTGTGAAGTGTGTTTTGCTAGCCTAACACAAAATTAAGGAATGGAAATAACATGTTAAGAAGAAACTTGCTGCAAATAATTATTCATCCCTTACAGGATGCTTTTGGAGCATCTAAGATGGGAGAAAGGAAGTGGAGGGGGTTGGTTTGTTGCTCACCCATTTAAAACAACACATGGACTACATCTGCCTGGTTCCTCAGGAAGAGGAGGGACCGGGTTTGCTTCCAGAGGGGAATTTTCAACAAACAACTGAATTCATTTGAATATAAACTTCTTTGAAGCCCCACAGTCTTGACATGGTAAATGGTTGATGATGACATGAGGAAGAGCTGCTGTTTTTGATTTGCACCTGTGCCAAAGCTGCTGGTGGGAAGCAGGCAGGGAAGTTTTTATATGCAGCAAGTACCACTTTTTCAACATGAATGTATTTCCATACTGTACTGGTCTTTTCTTAAGTGTGTTTATGGCTGGCCTATGGGAGTTGGAGCTGCCACAGTTAAATGATGGTTTGTAGGTGCTGGAGACTTCTCTGTAACTCAAGGCAAAGGACTGCTCTGCAAGCAGAAGAGCTCAAGCTGTTTCAAATCCTGAGGAGACAAACACAGATTATAATAGTCTCTAAATATTAGTGAATGCTTACATGGATTTTAAAGGTTCTTGGCTGAGAGTATTTTGTTCATTAGTTGTTGCAGGTGTTTACAAGAAGCTCGTTTCTGGCTTAAAGTTTATAATTTCTTTTTCTCTTTCCCCTTTCTATTTTAAAGATGAATTTGCACGAAACACAGTTGAGGAAAATATCCAGATGAAGAAAGAGCTGGAAGAAGAGAGATCTCGTTATCAGAACCTGGTGAAAGAGTATGCGAGTCTGGAGCAGAGATATGACAACTTGAGGGATGACATGACTATTATTAAGGTAATGAAACTGGAATTATCCCTGTTCTCTTGTGCCCTGGACCTGACATTGGTGCCTGGATAACATGGCTCACCCCCAAAACATTTAAAAGAGCTGCCATTAGTGGGCAGTTTGTGCTTGATATTTCAAAGAATACCTCTCTGCACTGAACCCAAACCATTTGTGTGCCTTGAAAAAGGAGCTTGGTCTTCCATGCTTCTCTGTGAAATGCTTAAAGACGTCTGTGAATCTCAGCAAAAGCTGGATCATGCTTTTTCTTGTTTTGCCTTTGTGTCAGTGATGTTCATGTGTAGGTGTTGGGTTAAAAAAAAACAAACAAAAAAACCCTCCAGCAATATGACTTCAGAATTTCAAAATCCAAACTTCTTAGGTTCAGCATTGCTAAAGTGTTAGAAAAACTGTTGAAAATCAGAGTGCTGCTGGATTTGATGGAAGGTTGAGGGTTTAAAGAGGGTACTGAAGGGTGCTGTCAGCAACACAACCTTGAGCTCAGATTTGCATGTTCACACTTACCAGGCATCTAGTGTCATGAAGAGCCCTTAATTCATGCAGAATTTTTAAACTGAGCTTCTATATATTTACACTTTGAAGTGTTAATATGAATTTTAAAGTTGGGGCATAAAAACTTAGAACATGTAATTCTCTGTAAGATAACTTAAGTATATAGTCACATATTTGCTCTAAAGAAGCAGTGCTTGAAGAGGAATCCTTTAACACTGAGTGCTTTATGTGTCTGCACCATTTCCTGGCAGCAAACACCGGGGCACAGGAGAAACCCATCCAACCAGAGCAGCTTGGAGTCTGATTCCAATAACCCATCCATCTGCACCTCTGAGATCGGGGACACGGAGGATGTGATACAGCAGGTGGAGGTACAGTGCACCAGCAGGGAGGGTGTCGCGGTCTGCGCGGTGGAAAGGTGCTGGGGCTTTCCTCTCCAGAAGTGTCTTTAGAAGGACACCCTGTTCAGTGCAGGCACAGGCACTCGGAGAGATCAGCTCGTGGTGACTGCTGCCTTGGCAGCAGGGCCACAATTGCCACTCCAGGGCATGCAGGAGAAAGAACCACAGGACGGGGTCTTGCAGTCCTTGGGAGCCCTCCTTATTCAGTGAAGTCCAAGGGGGAAGGACCAGATTCCTCAGGGGAGCAGGGATTATGTAGGGTAGCCAGGGGGTGGGGTTTTACAATTTGGCCAATAGGGAAAGGAACTTGGAAAAGGACCAGTCAGGGAGAGACTCCAAAAAGAACCAATCAAGAGGGGTAAAAAAACCTGGAACTGTGGAACTAGCCAGTGGGAAGTAAGAAATTAACATAGTGTTGCAAAGGCTCATGGGTTTGACACACTTTGCTCACCATGAGCTTGGAGAATTCTCCCACGGAGAATTCCCAGGGGGAGAACACTGCAACCCCAACCAGCCTCAAGGCTACACACTCTCCATGGGAGAGCCATGTCCTCTGTGGATGGCAGAGGGGCCACCACAGGAGGGCAGGGGAGCCCTGCTCTGGGGGTGATGGGTGTGGGGTTTGCAGCACAGGGGCAGTGCACATCAGGCAGTAAGGTATGATGGATAAAACTGGCTCCAGGCTGTAGAACACGTCGTTAATTGTGTGACAGGCACCACAGAGTTGTGGTGCTCTGGCAAAGTCTACTTGTTTGCAGCATCAGGGCTCTAAAAATAATACAGTGCTGTCTTTGGGCCATAGCACTTAAAGACTGATGAAAACTCACCCCAGCAGTTACACCCAGCACTGATGGATAGTGACTGTATCACGAACCTTCTCGGCAAGGACACCAGAGTTCATTGCCCTCTTGCCCTGAGCATTTTCATTCCCATGCATCTTCGCGGATGCTTTGCTGGCCAGCACAGCCCCTGTAATCAAATCAACAGTCTCCTAATGCAGGAAAGAGCAGCACAAATTATTCCTTGGCTGTCAGGAATCCTGTGGAAAAGGGAAATGTGTTTTTTACTTACATCTGGTAGAATAGGCTGCTTTTTAAACTCCACTTTTCTGACTCGAGAGCATTTCTGGGTGATGAATGTTCCCAGGGTCTGCCACTCCCTGGCAGGACCATACTTTGTGTAACAATACCATGCCTGCAGAAACCCCCACTTCCCTTTGCTGCCTGCTATGTTATGTTGCTTTGGTATTTCTGAACTGCTCTGAAAGCGTTTTATGAAGTCAAAATAATCAGTATTGACTGTGCTTTGATATAAAATATTCTTGGTGAAGGCAGTTAAAAACCCTCCAAAAATAAACACTTGACTAAAAGGGACCCAGTAGGGTGTTTTTGATGTTCTTAGCCCCCATCACCTACTTATCTATTGGGCTTTTAAGTATTCAGTGATTTATCAAAACAAGTCAGGTATTTTACTGAGATGTAAAATAGGTGCTTAAAATGTGGATTTGCTCTTTGGAAGTACATGTGTTTCTTAGGATGCTCCTGTTCCTGTCTGTGGTTGATGTACATCTAGCACTGTGCATGGTTATAAAACTTGATGCTGAGGTCTTCTCTTTTTTTGCCTCCCTCCTGTTTTTCTCCAGGAGATTGGGATGGAGAAAGCAGCCATGGACATGACTCTCTTCCTAAAGCTACAGAAGAGAGTGAGGGAGCTCGAGCTGGAGAGGAAGAAGCTGCAAGCCCAGCTGGAGAAAAAGGAGCAAGAGAGCAAGAAATCCCAGGCAAGAGGCGTCTTTTCATGGATACTAATATTTCATATTTGTAACTGGCTTTCCTTGATTGCCTGAGGCCACATGATGTAGGAATTTAGCTTTGAGAGTGACAAATTCAATGTAAGAAGCTACAAATCCATCTGGAAAATGGAGATAAACCCTTTTTTTGTCAGCTAAAGACAATTGGACAGGAGAACTGCTTTATTTATTTGTTTAAACAAACTGGTTATAACATATTTACGGCAGCATCTTAAGCTTCTTGAAAGCAATGAAATGTACGATCAATTTTGGCACATGCTATTCCACCAGCACTGACCCTGTGTCTCACATGTGGCACCCTACATGTTCAACAGCTCTCCCTTTTGGATGATTTCTGTTATTCAAGCATTTCTTTGCTGTCCTGGCTTCCCCCCATCCAGCAGTGTGAGGCATGAGCTGAAAAGCACTTCACACACATGTCAGTAAGGATGGTGTCCTCAGCTGGGTTTTATTATCATCTGTGTGTTTTGGGTGGTTTTTTTTCCTCAGTAATGATCACAGAGCAGAATACAGGTTAAAAGTAGTGCAGTAAATCAGAAATACCAGGATAGCTGTTAGAAGAATGGGTTCTTCATTTCTGTTGCAAGGCAGGGAAATTCTTTTGCTGTATTGTTCCTTCCTGGTAAAAAAAAAAACCACCAAAACCCCAACTTCCCGCAATTGAGTTGCTTGCTTGAAAGCAAATTAAAAACATTTATATCAAAAAAATTAAGGTTACTGGCAGCCTAGTGGTAACTCAGGGGACAGGAATCTGTAAGTCTGAAAATACAGCCCTCTAGGTTGTGGGGAGCTGACTTCTGGGATGGGGGGTTTTAATAGCAGATCTCTTGTATGTGCTTTCCCTGCCATCTGTAGCCAAGGTTCTGTGGCTTGTCAGAGGCCAGAGTGTGCTGTGAAACAGCAGTGCTGTGTGCTTGGTGTCCTGAAGCACTGAAGATGCTCTTTTACAAATGGTTGGGCAAATGCCATCCCTCTTGGCTACATATTTGAAATTTCTGGGGCTTCTGTTGCTTTGTTTGAGAATTATTTTCATTATTACTCTCCAGTGTGAGATCAGTGTACCTTTGAACAAATGCAGTAAGAGACTCAAGAAAATCATCAGCAGTAATTATTTACTTGCTTCACTAGATATCCTTATTGATCACCCCTAGCAATTTGCAGGAAGCACATGAAACAGGAGACTTCCCCAGCCTCTCATGCCTGCTGCGGAAGATTAAAAACCTGTTTTCCAACTGCTGTGTTGAAGATCGTTCCCTTAATGACTGTCATTGTTTGAAAGCTGCAGCAAGGCACAGTTGTCAAGATACTAATGAGAGATTAAACCTGTTTCTCCTGGAGTGTCCTCTGCCCCAGTGGTGTTGCTGGGACGTTGTCTGATGGCAATTAATGACATTATTATGGCTGAGCTGGCTGGCAGGGCTGAATGCTGATGGAGATGTGCCCAGCTACCCTGTGCTGTGTGCCAGTTCCTCTGCCTGCTCCTAAATACAAATCTACCTCTTTAATCTGCACAGGTAATTGAAACAAAGACTGAAGTGACTTCGGAACATGAAGATTTTGCATACAACAGCCTGAAGGTGAGTGAGAGGCTTCTACTTAGTGCTGGAACCTATTGCATGGCTTCAGCAGCCCAAACCAATGGTGTGAACGTGATAATAATCCAAAACCTGCTGAAGTCAGCTCTGTTAGAGAGGGCAGTTGGAAAGCTGTAGCTTTCCATCAGCTCCTGGGCCTGGGATGGGCTCACAGATGTTTCTTTCTGGGGCAACATCTGTTCTCTGCTATCTTCCTGTCTCTGAGTCATCCGCAGAGGTAACAAACCCACTCATGGTGAAGGAGGCTTTTTCCACGGCAGGTATTCCCTCTGGGACTTTGCTGGGCTCCTTTCGATGGGGCATTGCAGGTCTCAGCAGTCAGCTTTGCAGTAGGTGTAAATTCTTACAGCTGTTTTTTGTTTCAGGCCCTACCTCTGCTTCTTACTTTCTGTGCTGTCCCAAGGTGCCACTCAGGTTAAGCCCAGATAAATCTGTGGTGTGGTTTGCAGTCAAACCCAGATGAATCTGTGGTGTGATTTGCAGTATTAGCCTCCATCTCCCAGCAGAAGTGCTGGCTGACCACAGTCATCCTGTTTTTTCTCAGCTATTGCCCTACCCCAGATTTTGTCTTGCCCCCAGGCTCTAAATCCTGGCAGTTTCTGTCCCTATCACTTTCTCCCTGTGACAGTCAGAGCAACTGAAACCTCCTGGGCTCCTTTTGCAGCTTCTGTGTGTTCTATCCCCCTGCTCTGACTGTAATCAAACACTTCTGGCTTTGACTGCTTTAGACCAGTTCTTATATCTTGCTTATCCTCAGAAAACAAGTACCTAGGATAGGGAAATTTTTTTAATGCTGTTTTTTCAGTGCAGACCTACCTTTCTGATAGGTAAGTTCCTTCTCTCCCTGTTCATTTAACAAATATTGCAGTGCAACTGAGAAGTCCAGAGGAACATATGTTTTCCTGAACAACATGATGCTAAACCATCTGTCAGTAGTAATATCAAATTTTGCTTCTGCATCATCTCCTCAGAGGGATGCAAAAAAATCCAGGAATTAGAGACGGAAAGGATGTCCAACCCTCACTAAGCTCTTATCTCTAGCAGTAGATTTTTATGACACTTAATCAATCCAATTTTATTTTCCTAGCATGATATTGGTGTAGCTCTGGCTAAATGTGCTGTTTGTGATGGAGGGAAGCCCCACTTAATTTCCTTAGTACCTCTGCATAGCCCTTGGAGAAGGAGTGTGGCAAGGTCTGTCCAAGTGTCTTCCGGCTGGTTAAACATACTTGTGGAAGGTTTAAGTTGCTTGACCTTGTAGAGGAAAATGGAGTTGCAGTTTGGAAGGGGAAAATCCAGCAGATGAGAACCACCACCTCCTTAAATGGCTTCTGGAGTTCTGATTTCTGTGTGAGTTCACAAACTGTGTTTTCTTCAGAGTTTAATCCTAGAAGTTCAGAGTGGAAATAGTAATTTTGGATTTTCCTACTTTCTGCATACTAACATAGTAGCATTCATAGTTCTACATATCTTAACAAACTCTAAAATACCATTTAATGTTAATACCATTTTGTAAGAATAGATTGCATGTGTTGCTAAAAATGCACAGTTCTTTAAACTTTAGTCTAAAACAGGTGGAAAATGAACCTGTAGGGATTTCACATTCCCTGTAGGAGTGTTTACCTGTGAAGGACCATGGAAAAAGAGAGACAAACACACATTCCAGCTGTTCTCCCCACATCTGCACATAGGAAGTCTGAAGTCTCTCTCAGCAGCACAAGAGTGACTTACTGCTGATTTTGAGGGCTTCTTTTCCCTCCTTCCCCCTTGACAGCTGCTTCCATGGCTATCACAAAGTTACTCCTCTCTTCTCTTTCTCCTACTAATATGTATCTCAAATATTTGTACTATCCCTGGCCCGTTTAAGAGTTTCTGGTGAATATGTTTCTTTTTGATTTTTACCAGCTTGAAAAGATTTTATCTCAGGGAAATAGTCTGAGGTGCCTAAAAGCTCATACACAGGACCATCTTTCTGTGGATGCTCTTGGATGGCTTGTGAGGTACCAGTTAGTCAGCCATGGACAGGGACACCTTCCACTGCACCAGGCTGCTCCAGCCTGGCCTTGGACACTTCCAGGGATCCAGGGCCACCCACAGCTTCTCTGTGCCAGGGCCTTCCCACCCTCACAGCCAGGAATTTTGTCCTCCTTTCTGATCTAAGCCTTCTCTTTTTCAGTTTGGATGAGATGAGCTTTAAGGTCCCTTCCAACTCAAACTGTTTCTGCTGTTGTAAGATTCCATACTTTGATGTCCCATTTCAGACACTTGGCACTCACAGCCCCTCAAGCAGGACAATACAAGGTGTGGATGTTACTGGATGGCTGTGCAGGTTTGCTTTCTGCAACCAGCACGTGGTCTGATACTTAATAGGTGTATTCTGTCCTCCAGCTTGGTGTCTTGGTGTAATTATTACTGTCACGACAACCATGATAGCAGGGATTTGCCTTTGGAATTGGCATCTGGTGGGGAGCCTATTCTTGGTGCAGATTCTGATGGAGGGAATTGAGTGAGGCACACAGTGCTCCTTTAGAGAGGCTCATCTGGCTTTTTAGTTTCGTAAGGCTGAAAAGAAATATGTGTAACTTGAGGTAACGCTGACAAATTTACAGGTAGAAGTTACCTGTCCTTTGTAATGGAAAAATACATTTCTCAGAAAATGCTGTCCCAAAATACACCCAGCCAGATCTTTAATAATTATCCAAGAATGCAAAACAGGAAGATATGTCCCTCAGACATATCAGTGAAAAATATATTTTCCTTGTTTTTTCAAGCTGGGAAAGTGGCAGTGGGAATGAAAGCACCAAGGAGCCCTTGCTCTGACTCTGTTTCTGAGCAACCTGTTCTAGAGGAAGCTGTCCCTGCAGCTGGAATAGGTGGCCTTTAAAGGTCCTTCCTAACTCACACATTCTAGGATTCCAAGCAGGAGCATGATACATAATTCAGTTTCTCACTCGTGGCATAGCTGGTATGTTTTTTTTCATCCCTTAGACTTGGCAGCTCATTGTAAAATGAGCTACACGGAGGATTTAATTTTCTTTTCCTGCAGAGTACCAGAAAAGAAGAGAGGGGGCAAAATCCCGGCATGGCAGTGCTAACCTCTGACTTAAGCAGACTGACACATCTCCCAGCACTGCTCTGTAAGCCCTTTGCTAAAGAGTGAAGCTATTTCCATCACCATTAGTGCCTGTCAGAGCTCTTTAACACTGCATATGTTGGGGCAAGTGTGAGTTCAAGTTCAGTGCATCCTGACTGTAAAATTTTTTGGTCAAGTTTATTTGTCAGATGTTTGTCACATAAATCAGCATGACTGGACTATGCTGAAGAAAGAGCATTTTTCACTTTGCCAGTAGAAATGTCTTTCCACATCCGTAGCATTTTATTTTAGCTTCTGATCTTCCATGGCACGTGCAGATGCAAAAAGGGTGTGTGAGCTGGGGACAAGAAGATGTTTTAACACTGCTCCATGAAATCCACAAAGAAAGGAGTAGGGAATAAATTTAAATGTAAACTTTGAAAGGTATGGTAGGGGCTCTTGGAGAGGGTTATTGGTTACTGCTTTCTTTCCTGGTCTTCCTGGCTTTTCTTCTAACCAGAGCAGAGCCTGAAGTGACCAGTCCTTGGAATTAGCAGTGTAGTGAGCCATGATAAAAAAGAGAGGGAGAAAGGGATACAAAGAGGAGGAGGAGGAAGTTAAGGAAAAGGAGAGCAGAGGTCCTACACGGCAAATAACAAAACCCACAGAAGAATTGTTATAGTAGACAAGCAAGTAACTGCTTTCACAATCAGTGAGGGGTAGTAGGAAGAGTTAAACCCAGTTTGGTATCAATTCCCACCATGCACACACTTCCAACTCCTGCTTTAAACACCAGTTAGAGAAAATCCCATGTGTCATATATTCCCTCTGCTGTGCTTAATGTGGAGGAATTGATGGATCTAAGGCATTTCTTATCCTTTTGGTTTTTTCATGACAGATGGTATAAAGTACCTGAATATGCCCCATTACTGATGTTTGTTCAGCTAGGAGCATGCTGCCCAGATGCCAGATCAGCTATTCTGTTCACACCTCTGCTGTGATAAGCCATGCTATTTATAATTTGTAAGGATTTATAATTACAGCACCCGTCTCCTATGGAAACGGGGTTTACACAGCTGTGCTAGCTACACACTATGTAAATTGTATAAATTGCCTGCATTGCCCCCAGCCATTTTTGGATTCATTATCTTGACTCAGCCCAAGCTGATATTGAAGCAGATATCCCAGAGATAAGAGGGGTTGTGAAAGGAAGCTGTGGAAAGGCTCTGTAAGCAGCAGGGAGATGAGGCACATGGGTGGCAATGGGGAATGATCTTGTGCTGTTGTAGACACTGGAGAATCCACGTGGCTGGGGGTTGGTCCCTGGGAAAGAGCTGACCCCACATCAGGCAGCACACTTTGTCAGCTCGTGTGCAGAGGTGTTGGGTTGTGCCGTGCTGGACAAGGGTCCTGTTGGGGTTTGGCACTGCCTGAGAGGTCTGGGAGCCTGGGGACAGGAGGGAGAAGTCCTGGGTGCCACCATGCAGCAGACAGAGGTGGAGGATCAGTGCAAAGGGAGAGAGGGTGAGTTGTTGTGAACAGGACCCCAGGAGACTGGCTCCCACCCAGTCTGTGACCCACTGCAAGGACTGGTGGTTTTGAGCTTGAAGTAGGTAGATTTAGTTGGGATATTGGGAAGAAGTTCTTGGCTATGAGGGTGGTGAGGCTCTGGTACAGGTTTCCCAGAAAAGCTGTCCCTGGATCCCTGGCAGTGTCCAAGGCCAGGTTGGACAGGGCTTGGAGCAACCTGGAGTAGTGGAAGGTGTCCCTGCCCATGGGAGGGGGTTGGAACTGGATGAACTTCAAGGTCCCTTCCAACCCACACCATTCCATGATCCTGTGTTTGCACCCTGTGCAGGAGCAAGGATTCTCCAGGTGGGTTTTGTGTAGAGCCAAAGAGCTGCCAAATGTTGTGCTGCCACCTGCAAACAAAACTTTGTGGTGACAGACTAAAATAAATGCTGTCTTCTGCTGCCATGCAAAAGCAAATAAGCCCTTCAGTTGTCTCAGCAAAGACGTTTTTATTCAGGAGAATCAGTTGGCATCAAACTAGCACAGTGTTGGCCCTGCCTGTCAAACACCAGTGGCTGAGGAGACACCAGAGTGAGGAAATCCTCCAGCTATAAACACTGCGCTGGGGTGAGGGAATTACAAAGTGTATGAGAAAAGAAGAGGGAGTTCACAGACCCATGGCTCACCTAAGGGATGCCTGCCATGATGATGGTTTGTACAAATCAGCGTCTTCCAGCTTATCTAATGAATATGAAAGGTGTGCTGAATGTTGTGGGGGTTGTGTTGTTTTCTGATTCAGAAGGAAAAGAGGTGGAGGAGAAAAGAGCATACTTAGCTTCTTTAGCAGCCTGCTTTTGTGTTTAGAAATATTGTCAAGAAATAAAAAACACCCTGGGTCACCCTGTAGGGTTGTTATTAAATAGCAATTGCTGACTAAAGCAAAATCCTTCCCTGAACCACAGATGGCTGGGCTGGCAGCAAAACCCAGATCCTGGCTTGCATTGATCTGTAATCATCGACAACTGAGTCACCTTAGGGGAATCTCAGAACAGGATGAGGCACCACCGGGCAGTTTATCTGAACTGCTTGAATGGCTCGATGTTTTCCAGAGGCAAGAGCTGGAGTCGGAGAACAAGAAGCTGAAAAACGAGCTCAATGAGCTGAGGAAGGCCATCGCAGACCACGCCACACAGAACAACTCCTCCAACGACGTGCGGGACAGCTACAACCTCCTCCTGAACCAGCTGAAATCGGCCAACGAGGAGCTGGAGGTGCGCAAGGAGGAGGTGCTCATCCTCAGGTCGCAGATCATCAAGGCAGCCCAGCAGAAGGAGACAGGGAAAAACATGGTAAAGGAGATAATGGATTTTCTTTTCTTTCTTCCCCTCGGCAACGCCATTTCTGCTCTGCTGGGCAGGATGGCACAGGGAGGTTGTGGAGGGTTGTGCAGGGATACAGGAGGTTCTGCCCAGGGATGAGATGTAGTGCCTGACATTTCAGACAGCCCAGAACTCTTTGTACTGCCCTAGAGTGCTTACCCCCATTTCTGATGAGGGCAAGCCAGCCCACACCACCCCTGTACCAGTGTGTGTGGTTCAGCATGTTCCTGGTAACCTTTTGCAGCAATTATCTTGTTCTGCAAGGAAATGGGGTGAGGGAAAAGAGTTTCTAGACCAGATTTTGCTCACTTCGGGCTGGTACAGCTGTAGTGTGTTTCTTCTGATGTGTAGGCAAGAAGGGAGCCTCTCTCTCAGACAGCTGTGATGGGATTTGTATTTAGAGTACATTCCAATGGAAGGGCACATTTTCCAGAAACTCAGTCTTTATTGATCTGCTGTCTAATCATTCCTCAGGGTTTTGGTGTGTTTTTTATTTCAGTCCAAGCCAAGCACCCTGCTTATCTTCTTCCCAAGTTCACTACATCCTTCTTCCATCTCCTATCACTGCATCTTTCTTCCATCTCTTATCTCCCCTGCTGCATGTGTGTGAATTCGTAGAAACTCAGTAGTGTGGTGGATGCGCCAGGGATGCTTTTAATGGAATAGCTGGGAGCTGTTTGGTGTCAGGAACTTGTAGAGCCAGGCAGAGTTTTTGAAGCAGGATGTCACATTGCTGTTTTGCATGTTGGCTTTAGGAGAGCATCTCCCCCAATGCCAGCTGGCCCAACAGTGACCGGCACGTGGACCAGGAGGACGCGATTGAAGCCTACCAGGGCATGTGTGAGACCAACCGGTAAGTGTGGCACAGACCTCTCCAGCACCACGGGGATTCCCTGGGAGAGATGGATCCACGCCAAAGTCGTGGTGGTTTAGAGAGCTACCAGCCTCTGGATTGCGTTGTGGACTCAAGGGTGGGCCGTAAGGGTGAAACCAAAGACACACATCTTACAGAATTGCAGAATCCCCCAGTGGTTTGGGTTGAAAGAGACCTTTAAGATCATCTAGTTCCAGTCAGATACTGAACAGGTGCAAAGGCAAACATGGAAGTGAGCAAAACTGGGTTTTGACTTCACTTCCAGTATGTAAATAGCAGCAAGACTTAAGATGTGGGATTGTATTTGTATTTATTTTAGGTATCTCATACTGTGTTGGGAAGACACCACAGTTCCCTTCCGGTTTTCCCAGAGGCAAAAGCCCTGTTGTGGTTAACTGGGCAAAGAAACATGCTGTATTCCCTAGAATCACTCACATTATTGTTCTTCTTGCACGCAAACTGAGTGTCACGAACAACTGTTTTACTGCAGTTTTACCTCAGTGAGTATTAATACTTCGAACATGTGTCTGTCCTGACAGTTACAGTGGGCTGATATTGCCAAGCATTAAATCAGTCCTTGCAGCTGCCCAGGTGGATGTAAAATAATAAAGCAGTATCTTGCAAGAAGAAAAAATTACATGGATTCAACAGCAAGATAATATGAAAAGTAAATTTTTATTTTACTTCAAGGAAATTGAATGTTTATCTTTTTTTTTTTTTTCCCCTCTTGACAAATGCTAATGTTTGAAGCTTTTTTCCCTAAATAATTTTCATTCAGGCAAGGAAGAAGACCCAGCCATTGTGGATTAATGGCTTTTAATAACACAGTATGGTTTACTACTTTGTAGAGTGGTTGCAGAAAGTTGTTAACATTCCAGGCTGGGACCTGACTTAATGAGGATTTTATTCACACCTGTATGAATAAGGGGAAAGGCCCATTTAAGTGGAACTCAAAATCCTGATGGCTGGACTGAGGCTCTGCCCAGGCTGCTCTGCCAGCTTTCACCAGGTCTGGAGGCCTGCAGCTGGGGATTGTTGGGGTCCAGGACCCCCTGTGACATCGGTTTTTCACCTGGGCATCAAGTCTGGCTAGATCAGGACTAATCGTAGTGGTTTTTTCCAATTTGCTGTTGAATATTTGCTTTCCTGAAGTGAACTTACTGCGGAAGTTTCTGCCCCTCCTGTAGCAGAGGTGATGACATTAATTTGCACATCACATTCTTGTCAGTAAATCAGTGGAGCTCAGTGTGCTTCCTGCAGCAAGGAGTGGGTTTTGGTCACTTAATGAATTCTGTGAATTTTGTCATCTTTCCTTCTTTTTCCTTCTTTCCAGCATTCTCCTGGAGCTGTGGGTGCTCATGGCATTGTTGGGCACAGCTTTAATTACTCCCTAAATTTTCCAGTGTGTAGGGCAGGTTGTGTTCAGGGGTTGGTGAAGGAGTCAAAATAAGGGTTGCTGCTTTCACAGGAGATGTGTCTGACCCGGGGATGTCACTGACCAGTGACAGCCTAGTGTTAATTGGTACCTGGCCACACTGGTGCACATTCTGTAGCCAGCCAGGAGGCTCCAGTCCTCCTCCAGACATTCTGGTTTCCACACTTGACTTCTGCAGAAAGAATTGAATTGGAGAGTCATTTAGGTTCAAAGAGATTTCTTGAGGTCCAGCTCTTCCCCTAGCACAGCCAAGGCCAGTGCTAAACCATGTGACACATCCACATGGATTTTAAATCCCTCCAGAGCCTGTAAGTTTCCAGGATCTAATTTTCCACAGGAGTACAAATCCCCTTCCTTGGAATTGCATGGGTGAGCTGCAATTTTAAGAAGTTAATATGATCTGGCCTTGGTGCTTTTTGGCCTCTTAAGTTTTGGGAGGGAAAATCTGCAGTCTCCAGGGTCAGTTCATTATTCTCTCATCTGCCTCCCATGTGAAGCTTGACTGGAGCTTGGCTTTTGAAATACAGCAGCTGTAGCTCTATATGCTCTCACCCTGATTTTCTGCAGTGATTTATCCAGTGGCTCATTAAGCACCACCAGTCTCCCCATTGCAAGGTTCCCTGTGCAGTTGTCTGTTTATTGGCTTGGTTTATAAGCTGTAGGCTGGTGTTGATGGCAATAAAGTGGATGAAGGCTAATGCTTGGGGAGCCTGGATTATTGTGTTTATGGACATAAATTAGCATTCCCTTCCCCGGCACAAATTTGCATTTGTACTTACACAGCTCTATACCCAAGAGTGTCAGCATGAGAAACAGAAATGCCTTCCCTTTCCAATCTTGATCAATAAATATTTTAATGGGAAGCTTTTCTGAGAGGGTTGTGGTTCTGAAGTGAGATTTATAAGCAAGAGCCACTTCTTCTCACCTTCTCTTTAAGAAGCACTCCATTTCTCTTTCAGAGTATGGTTTGGGTTGGAAGGGACCTTAAAGATGATCTTGTTCCGCCTCCTGCCATGGGCAGGGACACCCTCCACTTGATGAGGTTGTTCTAAGTCCCATCCAAACTGGCCTGGGACACTGCCAGGGATCCAGGGGCAGCCACAGCTGCTCTGGGCACCCTGTGCCAGGGCCTGCCCACCCTCCCAGACACCAATTCCTGCCCAACATCCCATCTGTCCCTGCCCTCTGGCACTGGGAAGCCATTCCCTGTGTCCTGGCCCTGCAGGCCTTGTCCCCAGTCCCTGTGCAGCTCTCCTGGAGCCCCTTCAGGCCCTGGCAGGGGCTCTCAGCTCTCCCTGGAGCCTTCTCTTGTGCAGCTGAGCAGCCCCAGCTGTGCCAGGCTGGCTCCAGAGCAGAGGGGCTCCAGCCCTGGCAGCATCTCCGTGGCCTCCTCTGGCCTGGCTGCAGCAGCTCCACGTCCTTGTGCTGCTGGAGCCAGGGCTGGGGCAGCTCTGCAGGTGGGGTCTCAGCTGAGCACAGGGGCACAGGGGCAGGATCCCCCTCCCCTGCTGCCCACGCTGGGGGATCAGCCCAGGGCACGGGGGGTTCAGGCTGGGGCAGGTCCAGCTCTCACCCACAGCACCCCCAGCTCCTTCTCCCAGGGCTGCTCCCTCTGCTCATCCCCAGCCTGGATTGACCCTGGGGGTTGCCCTGACCCAGGTGCAGCTCCAGCCCTTGGCCTTGTTAAACCTCATGAGGTTCCCTTGGGCCACTGCTTGGGCTTGTCCAGGTCCCTCTGGATGGCCCAGTCCTTTGGGGATGTCAAAGCTGCTCTTCCCCCGGTCTGAGGCGCTTTTTGACCAGGTGGAGGTTCTTCACCACCCCAGGCTGACAGATGTGGTAAAACCTCACTCCACCCAGGACCTGCTCCTAGCTCCAAGTCATCATGTCTTAGCTATTTATGCTGAGGACAGAGTATGGCTTTATTTTGATGGGAGATCAACATTTTATTTTCCTCATATCTGTATAATGCAGCACTTCTAAATACAGCAGAAGGAAACCAGGAAAAACTCTGCCAGGTGTTGCTAACCCTGCCCATGTAGCAATTCTCTCTCCACAAAGCTTTTGGAGGAAAGCTTTTTGACTCCAGGTCAAGGGCAAGCCTGAACTGAAAGCAGCCCTTTCTTTATAAATGCATTTAACTCAGCTTTTCTGTTTCTTTTTTCCTCTTTAAAAAAAAAAAATCTGCTGAATTTCAGCTGCTAAGAGGAAAATCACCAAGTTAGTTCCTACCTCATTTTCTCCTTCAAGAACTGCATCTGAAGCTAAGTAGGCCTTTTGTTCCCTGTTTCAGTTCTTGGGATCATTCTTTCAAGCCTGTTTCATCTTGGCAAAAATGCAGAGCCAGTGAGAGACCAGGTGATGGTGTTAAGAGATAATACCTGGCAGCTCAAAGTAAATCAGGCTGTGTCTTTGAAATCGTGATAGCTTCCAAGTGATTTCTGTTGAGTACGTGGGTTTTGGTTTTTTCTCTGTTGGCCAAGTCCCACCTGCAGCTGCTGTGCAAAGCGAGGAGCTGATGCTGGCTTCACATGAGGGATGCTTTTGCAGCTGGGAGAGGCCATCACCTGGAGATGGTATCATATCTCTGCTTCCCACTCTCCAGTGGGTATCTTCCCACTCTCCTGTAGATGTAGTCTGTTTTGCACCTTATTTTTTCTTTTAACTAAAACTAAAAGGTGTCTGAAAGTGAAGTGCCCCTTCTTTATGAAGAGAGGATAATTTACTGAAGATGGTGAAATTAACATCTCTGGGTTTGGGGTACATGCACCTCCTTTAAGCTGCTTTCACAGGGCAGAGAGGTGTTTGGGCAGGAATTTTTTGTTTCTGATGAGGACAGTTTGCTGACTGCAGGTCCCAACTGCTCCCCAGATCTGTGCCTCCAAGATGAGGATACAGGGGAAACACAGCTTTGTGAATCAGCCCTTTCAACTCCTCTCCAGCCTTATTTGAAAATAGGATGTACCCAGCGTTTTAGGAAATTATGTTTCTGATGCCAATTACTCTAATGACATCTAAAGGACTCCTTTTTATGTCTTGATCAACATGAACTTTGGGGAGAAGCGAGAGTGCAGTGATTTCTGAGTCAGTGCTCTGTTGGTGGAGATGGACTGAATGCTTATTCCCAGTGCAGGTTTACCTTAAATCAGAATTTTTATATATTTATCTTATAATGGCACTTTCTTGAGCTGCTCTCCTCATTTACCTCAATGCCTATGATTAAAAAAGGAAGGAAAGCTATTTTTCCAAGAAGGCTATCTCTTAAAAATGCTGCTCATCATGTGAGATTTCGCAAGTTTCTGACATGCAACAAATAGTGGGGATCCTTCCTACTTTTTCCATTGGTTTTCAGTGCCTGAGGACAGGTGCTGCAAAGATTACATGAACCAAAAAAAAAAGGCTTTACTAACAAGTTCATGCAAATGAGACCAATAAACCTCCCTGTATCTGTCAGCCTGCAGACCCTTTTGGAAACCTGCTACGCATGGGATAGCAACAAGGTTTTAATTTAAATTCATACATGTGGCTCGAACAGATGAACTTTGCAAATGTCAGTGCCTGAAATGTTGCTAGTTTTGAGAAGTGCTGGGCTGCAGCACTGGCATGGGAGGGATGCACGAGCTGTCTGTGGTGGTGAGGCACCTCCAGAGCCCTTTCAAAGCACCACATTTCTCACTGCTTTCCTCGTGTGAAAATTTGCTCATGAATGTTTGTGTGTTGTGCCTTTCCACTGAAATATGCATATTCCCTTGCCAGAGAATGGCATCTGCTACGGCTCTTTTCAAAACATGTGTTGGCTTTCTTCTTCTTGTGTTTTGGTTTTGTCTGGGGTTTTTTTTATTTAATATAATGCTATATTAAGTTTGATGGTTTCCTTGCTTACTTTTTAAATTGTTATTGCTTAAAACAAACTCTGTTTTCTAACTGACATCAAAGCCATGTAAAATCTTGCTATAACAAGTGTTTCTGGTCAAGTTGAGCAGCTTACATCACTCTTTTGTAATGTGTTTATCACCTCGTTGAAAAAGATAAATCAGCTTCTTGCCTCATATAACTTGAAAAAAAACCCAAACCAAACAGTCTGCTGAAAGCAGACCAAAAAACCCAGTCTGCTAAAAGTATTAAAGTGAGATGAGATCTTCTGGCCATTAATCTGCCTGGATGTATACAAAGGAGATTGATCTTGTGTGGATGCATGTGATGTTTGGACCAAAGCTTGCTCCGAGGAAAGACTGATGTGTTTGACTCAAGTGCTGAGGAAACCCTTGGCTGAAGTAGAAGGAGTAGAATTTATTTGAGAGCAGTGGGAGTTGCTGCAGTGAGAAAGAGATGGAGAAACTTGTTTTTAAAATACTGTACAGGGCACAACCAGGTCACGGCTCTCCTTCCCCGTGGTGGAAAAGGAAATACAATGTGATGGAAGTGTGCTCTAAAAAATAATACTGAATGAAGTAAATAAGGCTTCTTCACCTTTCCCCCTTCTCTTTCAACTGACCTTTTGTCTTTCTATGTCCTCTTGTTTCCTTTTTCTGTCCTTTATTTCTAGCAAGACTGAGGACTGGGGGTATCTCAATGAAGATGGAGAGCTCGGCTTGGCTTATCAAGGTTTAAAGCAAGTTGCCAGGTCAAACACTTTCTTTTTTTCCCCACTGCTGCTTCTCCCTTCTCCTCCCTTTTCCTTGCCCTCTTGTTTCTTCCTCTTGCTCTGCTGTTGCCATGTGGTCCTGGACAGGGCCCACTGTCCTCTCTTTCCAAACGGCAGGCACTGAGACTCTCCTGTAATTTTCAGAGGAGTCGTGGTTCCAGTGGGCCATTGCTGGTGGTGGCTGTTGTCACTAATGCCTGAGCTTGATCCAGTAACCATTGTCTGACATTAATGGGAAGTTGGGTGATGAAGGGAATGGGAAGCTGGGATCTCCAAGAAGACAAAAAACCCTCCCATTTTATTTTATTTTATTTTCCCAAATGGCACTAAGAGACGGCACCTCTCGGAAGTGTTTTCTCCCAATCTTGGACCCGTTGGAAGGGGAGGGCTTGTCCTTGTATGCCAATGCTGTCACCTTTGCATGATTTCGTGCTCCCATCCATGTGTTGTCTGTGGGTGAGAAAGGCACGTGGTGGACACAGGGTACCATCATTCCCCAGCTCTCCCCAGGTCCTGCTCTGCTGGGCAAATGTCCCTCCTGGATCCTTGTCCTGCATCACCCCCCTGCTTGGTGGCTGTGACGCTCCAATATATATGATTTTTATTAAAGTTTTAAGGGCGTTAAAGAGATTAAGAGAAAAAATTAAATACTGTGTGTAGAGTAGTCTAAAGTGGTCACTTCTAGAGGTATCAGAGTGAAACCAGACAGTAAGAGGAAGAAATAACAGATTATTTCGTGCGTTTTTCCAAGTAAAGTAGGAACCCAGGTTCATAGAAGGAGCATGGTCTGAGGGTGTTTCACGGATTATCCAGACTGAATCCAAACTAATCCCAGTATGAAGAAATAAAATGAAAATTAAGTACTTAATACTTATTTCATGGTGGGTCTATATTTTCCAAGCCTATTAAGAACATAAATCCTTACAGGATTATGAGGCTGACTGCATTATTGCCCGTGTTTCTATAGGTGGAAAACATGGTTTTCTCTCTTTTACTGGAAGGTGGGAGTAGAGATTGTCTTGTTAAATTTTCTAAAGGCGACAAAAACAACAACCACACAAAACCTGGAGAAGGATTAGTACTTTTCATCCAGGAATCTTCCCTGAAAGCACGTACTGTTTTATAAAAGTTATTAAAGAAAAGCGCCAAAACAACAAAAAATTCCATGCATAGTTGTTCCCATAGGGAAACAGTTCACAGGTGTGGATCAGAATTAATTCCCTGTGGACTGGAGAGAGTTGTAGCTTTTTCCCCACTGGCCCAGCTCAGTGTCTGTGCATGTCCTGGGTCAGTGTGAAGGTGTCAGCAGCAGAATCTTCCTCATCTTTGAGCATTGCTGTTTGCATCCAGTGTCAGAAGGCCCTGAGCTGGGTGTGAGGTGACCCATAGCTCTGACCAGGTGCATCCATGAGCTGCAGCAGGGGCAGGGGCTTGGAGATCCCCTTGGGTCATTCCTTCTCTTGGCCACCATTGTCCTGTATAATCTGGGACTATAGTTTGTAGTTTCTGGCTTGGTGGCCCTGTCTCAGAGTCCTCATACCTTCTGGAGTCACTTCAGTCTTCTGGCAAGAGCTGCTGGACTGAAGGGGGATTTCCATGTAGCAGAGGGTAGGGGACACTTAAAAAAATCACTTACCATGTCACCTGCCAGGTTTGTCACCATCACCATCAGCACAGGTGTCTGCAGTTAACATCTCAGTGATGAATCATTCTTCCACTGGATTTAAAAAGGCATTCTGGCTTATCAAATGGCAGGTCTCAAGAGTGAGAATTTATGTTTGACAGGAAAGGAGCACAGGAGCAAATGTCCTTCAAGCTGAGCTTTTGAAAACAAAACCTGCAGGTGTTGATTTGTATTGCTTTCTTGCCATGTATTTGCTTTTTGCAAGTAAAGGAACATGAATGTTTGATGCAGTTAAATAAAAAAGGGTGCTTTGGGATTTATTAAAAAAAAATCCCAACGTTTGATTTCCTGTCTTTTAATTTCAAAAGTATTTCATCTACAGTAGAGCAAATGACAGACTAATGTGGCAATAATAGCTTCTTGTTTGTCAGTTTTATAGGGAGGTTGACTGAGAAGTTGTCTCCCAAGTTGCCTGATTTTGAAGGATCTAAACTCAAATGGTGATTATTACCATCATGCAGACATCACAGACTGATCAGTGTGGTCCTGTTCTCAGGTTGCTGGAAGCGCAGCTCCAGGAGCAGAGAAGGGAGCATGAGGAGGAGATGGAAACTATGAGAAACCAGATGGATTTGATGCAAGAGGAGCTGGAGAACCAGCACCAGGCATTCCTGCAGACTCTGCAGCTCTCTCCAGAGGTCCAGGTGGAGTTAGGACTTCAGCAAGAAATTACACGTCTGACCAATGAAAACCTGGTAAGAGGCTGTGCTGAAAGCACAAAAAGAGGGCAAGAAACAGTTTGAGAGAAAGGAGTTGTGAAACCTAACAGGGAAGGAAGGGCACTGGGATCTCTTTCACCCTCTCCTAAAGTCTGCAGAATCCATCAGCCTCTCCCACTGATGCATTTTGGAGTGTTGGTATTTGGCCTTGAGATGATGTTCCATGACTGTATGACTTTAGTGACCACATAGGTGCTTTATCTTTCTTTTTTTTAATGCTTTTTTAAGCTTGTCTTCTTTGTGGCACTGCCTTCCAAATCAGATCACTGGGGACTCCTCTTTCAGGCACAGAACAGCACAGGCCTTTCATCTTACTTGCTTTTGTTGAAAGTGTGAAAAGGCAGTTTCCACTCCAAAAATTTGGCCTATGATCATAAATTTTCCCTTTCTCCCCTTCTCTATCTGTGTGCAAGGTCTGGAGGGAATGTTGGCACCTTCTGAGTTTTTGCCTTTTTTTCAGCAACTCCAGGATCTAAATAAAACTGTTTGAATGTGATTAACAGCCAGGGTTAAATGCTGTAGGTGGTGCTCCTCTTCCTGTGAGATGCTCACACCATGCCTTGGTGGTGCACAGACCAGACTCCAGCCTCTAACTCAACCCAGATGAGTTGTCCTTGGGTGTAATGTTGGGAGTTCTTTTAAATGTATCTTCTGTCTTTCAGGATCTTAAAGAATTACTGGAAAAGTTGGAAAAGAATGAAAAGAAGCTGAAGAAGCAGCTGAAGATTTACATGAAGAAGGTCCAAGATTTTGAAGGTGACTTGTGTGTTGGGAGACACTGGGTTGAGGGAACTGCACTTGGGTTTTAATCCTTTGGCCAGCCTTGGAGAGCTGCAGGATTTATTGTTTGGGTTTGGATTG
>VYXD01001581.1:26186-45494 GCA_013397195.1 Hylia prasina | reverse complement strand
GCTGGAATATTACAAAGAGGATGAGCCACTCCTCATCCGAAACCTCATTACAGGTGGGGAACTTGCTCTTGCTTCTCTGCCTGGCTGCTCAGGAGGAGAGTCCCTCACGGGGGGAGTCAGTAAACTTGAGATGAAAAAATTGAGGTAGACAAATAGATCTTCTCAATTAATCCCTCCTGGGGCTCCATGTTTGTGGTGATGGCAGTTTGGGTAGGTAAAGCAGTGCTGCTCTAAGCAGAGAGACCAGTGTGGATACAATCCCTTAGGGGTTGCAAGAAATGGGAAATGCAAAGCAAGGCTACAGTTTTTAGAGCAGGCAGTAACTTGCTGAGCTTCATACGATAGATGGGGAGGGGTTGGCAGAAGGATAGACCCCTGGGATCTGGCAGAGCAGTGGAACAAAGGTAGTTTGGTTTATGAGATAATAACAGACAGCAGGTAAGGAACTTGGGAGCTGTTCTGCACTACACAGTCTGGTCAGCGTTGCTGCAGCATCCCTTCGCTCAGTGCTGTTTCAGAAGTCAGGGTTCCCTGGCTGGGTGTTGGTATTTACTGCAGCTCTAACCCCTGCAGAGCTTAGTGAAGATTCAAAAAGTGTTCACAGAGCAGTGCTAGCCCATTGCTGTGGGCACTGAAGCTCCCCTAATCAGACAACCTTGTTCTTTAGGGGCTCCAAATGCCCACAGCTGCCATTAGGATTCCATATCTTGAGGGAAAGAGCGATTTAATGTGTCACCTGTTCAGAGAGAGGATTTATTGTGGGAGGTATTCCTGAAAGCTTCAGGGAGCTCTTCTGAAGTGGTTTGTGTGCTGCTGGGGTAGGGTTTTACAGGGTAAAGATGCTCTGGCTCTAGTTCATCCATCAGGAGAAATGGGGTGGTGTCACAAACCTCAGTGCAGGCGGGGCTGCCCTCCCAAGCCCTAGTGCTGGGCGTCTGGGGCAGGTCTCTCTGTCCTGCAGCTGAACCTCTGGATCTGTGTCCACTCTGCAGAGAGGGATGCAAGTTGCAGAGCCAAAATTTTCCCCAGGGCTGAAGGGAAAGGGGTTTGCCTGGGTATACTCCAGCTCTGCCATTCTCTGCTTCACTTGTCAGCTAGGGAAATATAAGATTGCTTTTTTGGTGAATTTTTAAATTTTTTTAATTGTCAAATCTTCTAGATCTCAAGCCCCAGGCAGTGTCTGCTACTGTTCCCTGCCTTCCTGCTTACATCCTCTACATGTGCATCAGGCACGCAGATTACATCAACGATGACCAGAAGGTGCACTCCTTGCTCACCTCCACCATCAACGGCGTGAAGAAAGTGCTGAAGGCAGGTGTCCATTTGCAATTGTCTCAGGGCTGTCAGGTGGTAATAACCATGTCCGTGTGTGTGACACAGCTCTCACAGTGATTTTCAGGCCAAACCACTCTTAGAAGCCTCCCTTTTTAAAAGAACAAGGAGAATTGTGATTTTAGCAATAAAATTGTTTGAATTCAGAGATTAAAAAAAAAAAAGTTTGCAGGGCAGAACAGCTAATACTGCCCAGCTGCAGAGGGAAAACTGCCTGATTGTGGATGGGGAAACTCAAAATTGGTTAGTTTTGTGATGCCATCACCCACCACTGAAAGGGAGGAGGAGGGGATCTCACATGTTGTCACTTTGTCTCTGCAGAAGCACCAAGATGACTTTGAGATGACGTCGTTCTGGCTGGCCAACACCTGCCGCCTGCTGCACTGCCTGAAGCAGTACAGTGGGGAAGAGGTGAGAGCCTGGCCCGGGCTGACATGGTGACATCCCTGCAGGGAGGGTCCTGCATCCTCCTGGCACCACGGGCTTCCCTCTGACTGTCAGATGTCAGACTTCCCTCCTTGGTTAATCTGGATATAGCACAGCTGGCTTTTCCTGAAAAAGCTCTTAAAAGCACAGAGTGGTTTGGGTGTAAGGGACCTTAAACATCACTTCATTCCACCCCCTGCCATGGGCAGGGACACCTTCCACTGTGCTCCACTGTGCTTCCACTGTCCCAGGCTGCTCCAATCCTCATCCAGCCTGGCCAGGGACACTGCCAGGGATCCAGGGGCAGCCACAGCTGCTCTGGGCACCCTGTGCCAGGGCCTGCCCACCCTCCCAGACACCAATTCCTGCCCAACATCCCATCTGTCCCTGCCCTCTGGCCCTGGGAAGCCATTCCCTGTGTCCTGGCCCTGCAGGCCTTGTCCCCAGTCCCTGTGCAGCTCTCCTGGAGCCCCTTCAGGCACTGGCAGGGGCTCTCAGCTCTCCCTGGAGCCTTCTCTTGTGCAGCTGAGCAGCCCCACCTCTGCCAGCCTCTCTGTGCTCTTTCTGGTGGGCCGTTTTGAAGTCTGTTCTCCTGGTTTTAGTTGGTCCCACAGCTTTTCATTAAACAGTATTTCATTGGAAGTATTGGAATAAGTTTTATTAATGCTAAGCCCTTTTAAAAAAACGGGATTATCACAGGTCTGGAACAGTACACACTGCCATCCTTACAGTATGTATTCTGCATATTAAAATTTTCAACAGACCCAAATACTGTTATTTTTTATTTTAGTCTTGATTTTTGTTAGATATATTGAGCATTCAAACTTTAAGAAAAAAATCCATACAATTAAATTAACTATTCATGTCATTCAAAAGCTAATGATTTGCATGTAAAACCTCAGCACTGGATTTTGAAGATGTAAAATTAAAAGTTAAATTAAAAATATTTTAGAGAATACTTACTAGCAGTTGTGCTCTTGTTTGCCCTCTTCTGTCTGGACAATAATACTGCATTTAAAGAAGATCCTCCCCAGAAAACCAGCTGGGTTAAAACACAGTCTTAAATTGTACATTGTCTGCCATGATTTACTGTGTTAATTGAACCAGCTGTTTGCAAATTCCATTGGCAGATTGGTGCAAATACAGAGGGGAGAAACACTTCTGAGCAGTTTTCAAGATACTGTTATCTTTAGTTTTAAATCCAGCCTATTTTTAAGAGAAGGTTTAAAAGAAAATCCTGACCCACATGCAGTCCTGTCACGTGAAGAGCATGATGCTCTTCACATTAGTCAGGAAAATGGGGAAATTCTGAAATCAATTCAAATTGGCACATGCTGTATTTTTGCATTTTGCTAGTCAGCGAGCAACAAAAACAGTTTCATAGTTCTCACTCTCACACCTAATAAGATCATATGACCAGGCAATTAAAGGATCTGTGTTAATGAAAACATCTCATTGGCTTCTGGCACTAAAACTGGTACTAATATCTGAGCCTAGAACTGAGGGCTTACAGCAGCCAAATGTAGGATCAGAGATCAGCTGTATCAGCAAAAAGCAGGCAATAATTTCAGTTATTTGGGGAGATGTATGAATTTCAGTACAATTAAAAATGTTATCAAAGCCCGTAACATGCAGTCATTTTTTTTTCCAATTTTCTAGAATCTTAATTTCAAAATATTCTGTTTCCCATAAACAGTTGGAACTCAAAGGGATAAGCATGTAGCTAAAAATATAGTTTCAGAGGTCCTCAAAAGTCATTATCTAATCCTATATGTGGCAGTTAATACAAATGTGCAGATCCTTGCTAAGGATAAAATGAAAAACTGGTTGTTTAATGATTTTCTTCAAAAGGCATTCCTCTAGTAATAATTTATGAGCAAATTCCTGGGTAAATCAGAGGTGATTTATAAGTTTTGATCTTTTCTATAATTTACTTTGGTAACAAATCTTGGTATATTGTACTGTAAATGTGCGGGAGTGTTTTAATGCAGTGGTTTTGATGTGCTGTCAGTGCGTGGGATAATGAGCCTGGGTGTTTTAATTTCCTGTTCAGGTTTTCATGACCCAAAACACGGCGAAGCAGAATGAGCACTGCCTGAAGAACTTTGACCTGACCGAGTACCGCCAGGTGCTGAGCCAGCTCTCCATCCAGATCTACCAGCAGCTCATCAACATTGCAGGGGGCATCCTGCAGCCCATGACCGGTGAGCTCACAGCTGCCCTTCAGCAGGGCGTTTCTTGGCCCAGGTTATCTGCTCCAGCTGTTTTTCACACCTTTGCACAGTGCCAGCAGGGCCCAGGAGAGCTTTTATCTTCCCCCACGACAGAAGCTAATAGGGATGAGGGTTTTTCCTCCCACTCCAGAATATAGCTCTTTCATTTGTGTTGGGGAGGCAGTGGAAGAGGTGAGGTTGTGCTGGTGGGTCTGCTTTCCCCTCCAGATCAGGTTTGGTCTTTTTATGGATGGAAATGTACATTATAAGGGAGGAGAGGATTGAGAAGAGGAAAAAGACTCATAAAGACCTTGTTTCTTGAGGGTGAAAATATGGGAAGAGTTACATCTTCAGCCAGATCCCTGAGGATTCATCTGAGGAATGCCCCATCCCTGGAAGTGTCCCAGGCCAGGCTGGACAGGGCTTGGAGCAACCTGAGACAGTGGAAGGTGTCCCTGCCCATGGCAGGTGTGTTGGACCTGAATGACCTTTAAGGCCTCTTCCAAACCAAACTCTTATAATTCTAGGATATTTGTGGTTTTAAACTGTTTTGTATTACCAGAGTAAACCACCCATTCATGGATCTGCCCTTCTCTTGGTTCTCACAGCATCCATGGTGTTGCATCACCGAGATTGATAAGTGTTCACTGCAGCCCACAGAGGGATCAGTTCTTCCCTGGATGAAGGGAAACAAATAGATGGATGCAGGCTTTTTTAGCTCATTTTCCCCCCTCTTTTCAGTGTCTGCTGTGCTGGAAAATGAGAGTATCCAAGGGCTTTCCAGTGTCAAACCGATGGGCTACAGGAAATACTCCTCCAAGGGGGCAGAAGGTGACAGCTCCTACAGCTTGGATGAAATGATTCGCCAGCTGAACACATTCCACGGCATCATGTGTGACCAGGGCCTGGACCCAGAGATCATCCAGCAGGTGTTCAAGCAGCTCTTCTACATGATCAACGCCATCGCCCTGAACAACCTCCTGCTGAGGAAGGATGTCTGCTCGTGGAGCACGGGCATGCAGCTGAGGTGGGGCTGGGCCCTGGGGCAGGGCTGCGCCTGCTTAGGGAAGTTTTGTTAATGTTACAAGTTGGTGGAAAATAGGAAAACAAAAGGCACTTCTCAATGCAAATCAGTTAAATCTTCCTTTTGCTACCCTCTGCCCTTCCCATGCTGCATCTTTCTGTGTTCCCCTTGAGCAGGGCAGTGGGCTCAGCAAAAGCATTTTCGGTGTAGATATTCTCAGAGGTATCTGGGTGCCTTGCAGGATCTTGTCTGCATTTAAAAGGTGGTTAAAAGCTTCATTTTAATTTATGCTGTAGAAAAGCACCTCCATTGTGTTGTTTGGCTGCTACGTGGTTCATATATTTGTAAGGTGCTTGGAAATATATCTTTTACTCTGAGTTGTTGAGTATTAAGCTTTGGCCTGATTGTCTCTTGCCATGCATATCACAAATATGCATCACAAAAATCCACATACACCAGCACTGCAACATATCTTGAGCCTCAGAGAGGAGTTTTGAAGATGCTGCTTCCTAACTCAGCTCACATCTTGCCTTGGTTGCTTATCCAGGTTTAACATAAGCCAGCTGGAGGAATGGCTGCATGGGAAGAATCTGCAGCAGAGTGGAGCAGCACAAACTTTGGAGCCCTTGATTCAGGCAGCACAGCTTCTGCAGCTGAAAAAGAAAACCTCAGAGGATGCTGAGGCCATCTGCTCCTTGTGCACGTCGCTCACCACCCAGCAGGTAGGGAGCAGGGCAGGGGTTTACAGCACAGGGTAACTAAGGAGTGGGAAAGGGTGGTCTCCTGCTCCCAGCTCTTCAGTGCCCAGCCTCAGCATGCCATTCCTTCAGTGGGCACAGCTTGTGCTTTTCAGGACTGACATTACACCTTGGCCTCTCTCAGAGGTGGTCACGGTGGCTGCTCTCTTACAGTGCCACTGATGGCACTGGAGCTCCAGAAAGATGAAACCCAGCCCTGAGGAGTTTGTTGTGTAAGTCAGATTCTCAGCATTTTAACCCTCCCTATTGTCTTTGGCCAAGTCTTAAACTGGCTGTGTCTGCAGGATGTCCAGCAAGGATTCCTGTTTGGGGAAGGAGGTTGAGAAGTGCCAGCCTGTGCTGGCTGGTTATGACTTTGAACTTTGAGACTGCATTCCAGGAGGATACAAACTCAAGTTTTTTACTACTGGATTGCCTGTCCTTAATTGGATAATATTGTAAGAAGGGAGAAGTGAGAAGTGTGAGCTGATTTCCAGTAGTTCTGGGAGAGCCTTTCTAATGTATCTGCATCACCCTGTCCTGAACATGCATTTTTGAGAAAAGATGAGAGGAGGAGCAGGAGTGGAGGAGCATCAAGAGAAGTATTGTAAAGGTGACAGCAGAAGTCATCCATGTCACCATGTGCCAACCAAGTGGAGTCCCTGTATAAGTGGAGTCTTGTATAAATCTGTTGTCCAAGTCCGTTGCCAATTTACAAAAGTTCCCATAAGAAGTGATTTTGACAGGTCCATAGGTCTTGCAATACCTCACAGCAGGCAGAGAAAAACACCAGGGTGATACTTCTGCTGCTTCTTCGTTTTGTCATGGCAGACTTTTTGTGGACTTATCATGACAAAATGCCGGTGGTGCTTTGTGTTCTGGAAAAGTTTGGCTTCTCACAACTGTAACCGTGTTTTGTTTTCAACAGATTGTAAAGATACTTAATCTCTACACTCCTGTGAATGAGTTTGAGGAACGTGTGACAGTAGCTTTCATACGAAACATACAGGTAAATTTAAAGGGCTGTCAATTGGAGGGCACAAATAACATCTCTGCAGTTCTAGTGACATTTGTACTAAATCATTTCTAACTCAGGCATTTTATAGAAGGCATGCTGCTGCAGGTTGTCCTGAATTCAGTGCTCTGTGTGCACACACACTTACAACACACAGCTGCAGAGATAACCAGGCTGTTAATCACAGAAGGGCAATAAGCACCCAAATCCCCAGCTCAGCTAATTCGGCTCTTCAGTAGCAATATGACTGAGGATTAAGGTTGCAGGAGTCAAGGAAGTATTGGTGAAATGGAGTTGCATGTGCGATAGGAGGTAGAAATTGGCAGCTAAAGGAAAAATAAAAAATTAAAGGCAAACACCTTTTAATGCTCACAAGGAGCAGGGAGGAAAAGGAAGGACATGTTCAGCTGCCCCCAGAAGATGTCACCATGGTTAGCAGCTGAATCAAAGGTGGTCTGCTGGCATCTTGTAGTCCTGGTTTTGCTGTGCCAAGGGCGTCATCTTGTTTCCTGTACTTTTCTTTGTGGTCATGTAGAAAACGTAACCAGGCTCTCCTGAAGCAGTGTTTCCTACAGTCTGCGTAGAAGTTCCTGTAAATACTTGCTCAGGAGAAAAGCTGCTGCAGAAGAAAACAAAACAGTTCTCACTGTTTTCTGCAGTATATCTAAAATGATGCCAGTTCTCAAGCCTTTGATGGTGTTAAACACAACAAGAAAAGGGAACAACTGATGCTAAATTTGTTTTCTTCTCCCACACCCAACAGAAACAGTTGCAAGAACGGAATGACTCTCCGCAGCTGCTGTTAGACTTCAAGCACATGTTCCCAGTTCTGTTCCCATTCAACCCATCCGCCATCACCATGGACTCCATTCATCTCCCTGCTTCTCTCAACTTGGATTTTCTCAATAAAGTCTGAAGAAAGTAGAATTAAGCTCACCTCTCACACCCAGAGACTTCCAGCAATGAAAGAAAAAAATCATAAAAAGAATTCAAGAGCTCTTTAAATATGGACCAAACAGGCTTATGGAAGAACCAGTACACAGTAACAAATGTGTAACAAATGGATGTTAAAATGTACACTACAAAAGACACTGGTCTGTACGTGATTTTCTTTTAGTAATTTGCAGCTCAGAAATAAGGATACTTGAAAAATAGATTATTTTTTTACTGTTTGATTTTATTTTGACATAGTCCAAAGCCCATAATCATCTCCAAAAGCCACTAACAAGAAAGGATGGAAGTGGGAGACAGCTTATTTTGATCTTCGTAGGTGTCTATGACAAGAACAAAATCTGAGACACTTGTGCTGCCTTGAAGGATATGTCATTTGTTTGGTAGCAGGCACTCTTGGGTGTATGAATAATAGAACATGCAGTTCTGCTTTCAGTTCTTGCTAGTAACTGCATTCATGATAGTGAATTGAAAAGATAAATTGTAGAAGGTATGTATTTATCACGCCATAAAGGTAACAGGGCTGGGATGCTGCTTGTTTCCACTAATGTGGAATTTTTCACAAATTCTGTGTTTGAGAAATGCTGTTGCTCCTCCTAAATGCATTCAATGCATCTGCTTCATGGAAATATAAATAAATTGGCAGGACTTTGTTCCATTGGACTTTCTAATGTTACCAAATTTACGGTAGCAAAAGTTTTGTCCTAGTGAAATAATCATGATGCAAAGGACTGCCTTACGCCTTCTGGTTCTAGTATAGCATCATCCTGATCCCTGCTGTTGGCTTTCCTTGTGCTTTTCAGTGTCAAACACTTCCATCCAGTGGCTGTCAGGGTTCTTGGACCTCTTACATGGCCAGTATCAGAATCCCATGCATAGATCATGCTAAGGCAAGCCAGTTTAATCATCCAACCCCTACCTATGTTCAGTGGGTTAATCCTAGCTGTAGCTGTCCATGGAAAAACTCCATTCAGTTCAGTGGTCATCCAGAATGTTAAGAGTCATGCAAATACACACCTTGGATAAATGAAGAATAGTTTTAAAATCAAGAAGTTCTAAAAGAGATGAAATGTTCTAACACACACACACAAAAAAAGCTGTCAGGTGGTACGTTAGTAATGTAAGCCATTTCTTTAAGAGTGAACCCAAACTCTTTGTCTGCAACAACCTTAAATTAATAATTACTTTCAATTCAGATTCTGCTAGTTTTTTGGTTTTTTTAATCAGACTTGTAAACTAAGCCAGCCAAACCTCTGACCTCACTACACAGATGTTGAAGGAGACCAGGCATTGGTTTTTCTTTGGTCCTTGCCAGCACATGCTGAGTTCTTGGTGACTGCTGAGCAGAGGAGGAGGTTCCTGGTGGGATCCTGGTGGGTTCCTGAGGGCTCCTGAGGGTCAGTGTTGCTCCACAGTTGCTCAGCTTGGGGATGCTTCTGCTATAGCACGACGTGCCAAACTGCAATCACGATGTGTGGCTGTCAGCATTCTGCCCTCTCCACTTCCACAATAGTCTTGTTTAAATCAGTCTTAACTCACCTGCTTTTGTGGTCCCTTCTGTGGTCCGCAACTCCATCATGACTAAGAGCTTTCAAAGAAAACCCCACTCTCTCTGACTCTTCTTAGCTGGTGTAAATCCAACCAGCAAATTTATGACCAGGTACGCTGCCTGCTCAGAGACTGAAAGTAGAATGTGAAGTTTCTTGAAGATAAACTAACTCCTGTCTGCTGCAGTTTCCTTTCTAGTCAAGGGTCGTGTTGTGATTTAGACATCGTGTATATAATGGTGTATATACAAACTGCAGTGGTCCTGTATGTACTATATATGTATACTACTATCCAAAAAAGCACATTTTAAAAGAAACTGTTGAGTGCTGTGCAGAATTACATAGGCCTGTGCCAGTGCGTAAATACGTTGTTTCAAACTGAGACTACAGTTTAGAGCAACTGTTACCACTGAAGGACAGAGCTCAGGATAAAAAGTAATCTTTTTTTTCCCCCTTAACTATCACCCATCAAATTATCGATGTTTGGCTTTTATAGAGCCAGGACTAACTCCAGACTGCAGTCCTTGAGCTCTCACCCTTGCTGTGTCTTCAGTTAGTGCCTTCATCTCCCCTTGCTGTACAACGAGGGTCATGCCACCTGTCTGTCTGTCCGTCTGCTGTCCGTGCCCAGCAAGCCCTGCCACCCACTCACCCGCAATATCTTTATTTATTTTCACCTACCTCTTTTCACAATGAATGTCTTTGCAGTGCTCTGACTTCTTTTAGTTCTCGTCTCTCCTTTCTTTCCACGCTCCCATAGTCGTCACGGTTTAAAAATTGGATAATTCAAAGCAGGAGTCAGCCTTTCTGTAAGGTGGTTTAAACAGAGAGCTGTTGCTCAGGATTCACGTTAGGTCAGCAGTTTCAGGCAGTTCAGGTCTCTACCTCTTTCTGATGTAAATTATTTGGAGTACAATTCCCAATGCATTGATTAAACCTGTGCTTATCACTCAGACTAAGTGACAGGTTGCTGCAGAATCCTCTTCTGCAGTGACTTGGTTGCTGATTACCATTGTAAAATGTGCTTAATGGTCTTCTAGGGGATAATGGTCCTTCACTGGCACTTTCAGGATCATAATTTATATGTTCATTCTTAAAAACTCATAGTATGTGTAGATGGGAACTCGGATTTCACGTCTTGATCTGTGATCACGTAGTTTATCCATTGAGATCCATCTGGAAGAGAACACTGTATGAAATATCTTTAATATATGTTATCTTTTCTGTTAGCAGTTTCTAAAATTTGTATTTAAGTGTTAATTTAGTTAAATTGTTAAGCTCAAGCATGCCTTCTTTCCTCACATTTACACTTCTTTATTTAAAAAGGCAAAATGAACACAAAGCATGGCTTAGAGAAAGCTGGCTCTTCTCTGGATCTGTCTTTATTTTTAAATATTGATTATTAAGTTTAGCATTTTCCCACTCTGTGCCTTTAGCTGTTAGCTCAACCACTGTTTTTCTGAAATAAGCATTAAAGCAGTGGAATATTTTTATTATTCTGTCATGGAAAAAGTTGTCTATGGATATAAAAACCTACTTATAAAATCTTACATTGAGGAGGTCTGCAAAAACACTTTGAGTTCTTGGGAAAATAACCAAAAAAATAGTGACCCATGGTGATTTTTGCAAATATGATGGCTTATATCTCAGAAAAGCATTACTGGGAAAAAAATAAAATAAATTGAACCATCAAAACATCCAAATCACCAGCATTACACAGGACCAACACTTCAAACATGAGTTCAGGCACATGCTGGCTGACCTACAAGAAGCATCCAGGACAATGACCACGATTCATTTTCNTTTTTTTTAATTGCCATTTTGTAGCTGAGGTTGCTTATTTTATCTGATAAAGCTGCTGCAGTTGACTGTAGAAAAAGAACATTAGCACTCAAGACTGAATTTTTGCAATCCTACATTACAAACATTTTTGTTGCTCATGCAGTTTGTTCCTCTGGATCTACAAGAGTTTCTTCATATTTGTGAAACAGTACCAAAAACGTGGGCATGTTTTAAGCATAGTGGCTGCTCTTCATCACCCTGCAACTTGAACACTGAAGCCTTTGCAGGACATGACTCCTCGTTTGTGTGGTTTGCAAAAGGTACAAATGAAAAAGCTGCACTTGAAACAATGGTTGTTTGCCTCCATTTTCAATAGTAAATGAGTAAAATTGTGCAGATTTATTCTTTCAGGCCATTAACTGAAAAGTTAGCAGTTTATCATTGCATATAAATAGCACCGAATTAAAATGAATTGCATGAACTTCCGTGAAGCTTTTTCCTCAAAATTTATTGATTCACATATATATTACAGTCATAAATTGATCTTTTTTTTTTCTGAAAGAAAGTCTAGCAAGGTAGATGTTAAGTAAAACAATCCAGAAGACTTAACCCTGATGAGTATCCAAAATTATTTCAAGGTGTGAATGCCAGTGGACAAAGACTTTCAGATCAATTTGAAATTAGAAGAGAAAAAATTTTATTAAAAAAAGTGCTACTATATTGAAATCTTTGGGGATATTTTTATTTTTTTGTGGTGTGAAGTGTCATTACCTTAACAAGCAGAAGGTATAGCTGCTGTCAAAGTTGAATGATATACATGAGTGAATACTGTAGATGAAATACTACTGCTTATAAAATATTTTTCCATTTTGAACAAATCTGTAAACTACACCTTTGTTTATAAGAAAATGCTTGTAATAGTCACTGTAATATTCAGCTGGGGATAAAAAAAAATTTGTGAAATAAACACTTTTGAAGAAATTGTGGCTCTTGGTCAAAAATAGGAATGCAAAAAATAAGCCCTTTAAATATATACTTCCACCCAATAGGAACATTTCTAAGTAGTTTATAAACAGAAATTAGGAGAAACACTTTTACTTGTGACACTGGAAGGTGTAGAACTTATAACTTGATTTCAGAGGTGCTGAAATATTGGCAGCTAATTAGAAGCTCACCGTGTGTGCCGTGTTACAGCCCTGAGAGACATTGTACATGAGTGGAGAAAAGGGGGAGGAAATGCCACCCCTTGTGCATGTGCGTAAATCACAGAAACCCAGAGGGGTTTGGGCTGGAAGGGACCTCAAAGCTCATCCAGTGCCACCCCTGCCATGTGCAGGGACACCTTCCACTGTCCCAGGCTGCTCCAATCCCTGTCCAGCCTGGCCAGGGACACTGCCAGGGATCCAGGGGCAGCCACAGCTGCTCTGGGCACCCTGTGCCAGGAATCTGGACCTCCAAGCTACACCATGAAACACACCCTCCACAGTTCTGATGGTTGAACTGCACCTTGAAGTATGATTTATTTGTATAATTGCTCCAGTGGAACCATCCTGGCTGTCAGGCAGAAGACAGGGAAGCTAGTAAAAATATTTTGTGTACAAATAAAAATTGCCATATGTCTTCAGGGACCCATTTAAAGTTCTGTAAATTTTCTAGAAGAGAAAACGTTACCCTGTGAAGACTCACATTTTTCATTTTAAATAATCTCTCAACTACTTTCCCAACATAATTCCAATGATTTAATAAATCTACAAATCAGTGAACATGGGAGGTTGTCTTTCAAAAGAGCCGAAGGTTTTGCTGTATTTTCTCCCTTTGACATTGACTTCCCTCATCTAAGTCTCGTTTAAGGCCAAGGGAAGGGATCCTGCCCCTGTGCCCCTGTGCTCAGCTGAGACCCCACCTGCAGAGCTGCCCCAGCCCTGGCTCCAGCAGCACAAGGACGTGGAGCTGCTGCAGCCAGGCCAGAGGAGGCCACGGAGATGCTGCCAGGGCTGGAGCCCCTCTGCTCTGGAGCCAGCCTGGCACAGCTGGGGCTGCTCAGCTGCACAAGAGAAGGCTCCAGGGAGAGCTGAGAGCCCCTGCCAGGGCCTGAAGGGGCTCCAGGAGAGCTGCACAGGGACTGGGGACAAGGCCTGCAGGGCCAGGACACAGGGAATGGCTTCCCAGTGCCAGAGGGCAGGGACAGATGGGATGTTGGGCAGGAATTGGTGTCTGGGAGGGTGGGCAGGCCCTGGCACAGGGTGCCCAGAGCAGCTGTGGCTGCCCCTGGATCCCTGGCAGTGTCCCTGGCCAGGCTGGACAGGGCTTGGAGCAGCCTGGGACAGTGGGAGGTGTCCCTGCTCATGGCAGGGGTGGCACTGGATGGGCTCTGAGGTCCCTTCCAATCCAAACCATTCTGGGATTCTACGATATTTGTGTGTGTTTTTAACTATTTCATATTATCTGAGCAAACCATGGATCTGCCCTGCTCTCTGTTCTCACAGCATCCATGGCGTTGCATCACCGAGACTGGTACGTGTTCATTGCAGCCCACAGAGGGATCAGTTCTTCCCTCTAGTGACAACTAAATGGATGCAGGCTTTTTAGCCCATTTCTCCCCCTCTTTTCAGTGTCTGCTGTGCTGGAAAATGAGAGTATCCAAGGGCTTTCCAGTGTCAAACCGAACTCCTGTTGCTCTGCCTTCTCCCAGGGAAGCCAAAGCTTGGAATTAGGGGCAGCACAGGGTCAGCCATGGATTGTGCACGAATTCACGGGTGCGACCCTCCACAACCGCCTCGAGGAGGTTTATAGATCTCAGATGCCTGGGCAGGCCAGGGTCAGGTTGGACAAGAGAAGGGATTTCCCCATGGAAAGGATGGAAAGGAACTGGAAGGGGCTGCCCAGGGAGGTGTTGGAGTCCCCACCCGGGAGGTGTCCAAGGAAGGACTGGACGTGGCACTGGATGTTCTGGGCTGGTAACAAGGTGGTGACATGTTGGACTCGATGATCTCGGAGGCCCTTTCCAACGGAAACGATTCCACGATTATCACCAATTAACAGCAACACGCTGTAATTACCTGTGAGGGGGGCGGGGGGGGCCTCTCCCCTCAGCGATCACCGCCCGCTTCCCCTGCCGCCGATTCGCCAAAACCGCACGGGGGGGGGAAAAAAAAAAATCGAACCGAGCAGAAGCAATATTTAAAAACAAGCAAACGAACGAAACCCCCACACCGCACATTTAAAATAAATTAAACAAAACCCTAAAATTACGCGTAGACGTTAACTTTAAGCAATGCGCCCGCCGGCCGTGCCCGGCCGCCCCACCGCCCCCAGCGTGGCGAATGTGCGGGGCGTGTGGGCGGGGCGGCAGTCGGCCATGGCGCTGCTGAGGGGTGAGGATGGCGTCCTCCCGCGGGTCCCTGCCTCCCTGAGGGGCTCCGGGGGCACCCTGAGGGCGGGCGGTCACGGCTCGGATGCTGTAGGGGCCCCGAAGGCGGGGCAGCCGGTGGGGCCCTCATGAGTGACAAAGTAGAGCCCCCGGGAGCCGTTCCGGTGCCTCCCGGCGGATTTCCCTCCCCGCGGTCCCGTCCGTGCCTGCATGGCCAGACAGCTGGAAGTAATTAGGAACTTCCAAAATACGCCGGGCTGCGTGGGGTCAGAGGCTGGGAATGGTCGTCATAGAGTGGGGAGGGGGCTCAGAGGGTGGGAGTGGGGTTCAGAGAGTGGGAATGTGGTCCGGGGGTGAGTGGGGTTCAGAGAGTGGGAATGTGGTCCGGGGGTTAGTGGGGTTCAGAGAGTGGGAATGTGGTCCGGGGTGGAAATGAGATGCAGAATGTGGGAGTGGGGTCGGAGAGTGTCAGTCACGGCCTGTTTTCAGCACTGCTTTATGCAGTAAATTCAGTGTTTGGCTCCCTGCAGTGCTCGCGTCGGCTGTGCTGCAAACAAATGCATAGCAAGGGGCGCGTGTCTGTCATGGAAGTGGGATTTGAATTGTGAATCAGGAACAATTCCTTCAGGGAAAGGGTTGTCCAGCTCTGGCACAGCTGCCCAGGGCAGTAGTGCGTCCCCATGTCCCCTGGAGGGATTTAAAAGCCATGTGGATTTGGCGCTTGGGGGTGGCAGGCACAGGAGTGGCCTTGGCAGTGCTGGGGAATGGTTGGACTTGATAGTCTTAGAGTTCTTTTACAACCCAGATGATTCTGTAATTCTATGGTTCTCTGTTTACATGCACTGACTGTAAGTGACACCTCAAATGTAGGTGACTGGGAGTTTGTCACTGACACTCCAGGTCTTCCCTGTGTTAGCACTGATAGTGCAGGATAAACTCCTTAAGTCACCACAGCTCCTGAAAGTGTTGGCAAAGAACACATCTCTACATTGTTTGAATTCTGTTGCTCTCAGAGATGAGGTAAATTAGCCTTTTAGGACCTGCTCTTGTATGAAAACAAAATTGAAATTTACTGCACTAGGCCTTTTTTATCTATTTGACAGCACTTTGCTACTTGACAGACTGTATCTAAATAATAACGTGTCAGTCATGGTGTGAGATCACAGTGCTAAAGCTTCTGTAGTCAACATTGTATTCTGATGGTTTTGCTGAGCTGGATAGGACAGAGGGCACCTTGCGTATATGATTTTAGCTTTCTGTGCCCCACTGCTTCCCTCATCTCAACCCACAGCACTTGCATATACCACTCTTGCTTCTTAACTTTCTTTTTTATATTATTGATTGTTTTCTAGGCTTTCAAAATAGGATCTGATCAAGAATTATTTTCGTACCAAGTTCATTTGAGATATGTTGTATGGTTAAATAGTGTTTTAGTTACCTGTTTGGCAGCAAGTGGTTAACAAAACCAGTTTAAAAGATGTCTCAAATATACTGTTTGGTAAGGACTCAGAGTGATCTTGGCTTTCTTGCCTCAAAAGTTTTCAGATCTCTCTGCATTTGCATGTAGTATTCTGCCCTCATCCAATGTTTATCACCTTGGAAAATTGCAGAGACTCTGGAATCTTTCTGTGATAATGCTGGACAGAACTAATGAATGGAAATTTAGGAAGAGTTGTCAAAGGACAGAGAGTTCTTTTTCACTCAGGACTTAAGCCACCCCTTGTTGCCTCTGCTGGAATTCTGTGGAGGGGGTAGCATTTGTAGGTGCCTCTCCAGTCAAGAAAAATTTGGCAGGCTCTGGAGTTAGGTACCCTGAGGGAGTGTCTGTGTCCAGGTTAATTCAACATAACACGGGCTGTGCTGCTGCTTCTTCATCTTCTCTCTGAGTCTTGAGTTACTGTTTTGTTGAGCAGCCAGAGGGTGAACTCAGGCACAGAACTGATCCAAGAGAAAATGAGGCCCTCATTTTCTGCTGAGTCTGGGTCAGTGTTCAGCTGCCCCTGTTGTGTGGCCTGCCCTGGTTTATTGGCCCCGCGGTGCTGTTGGGAAGTGGGCAGCAGTGAGCAGCCTCTGTAAAGAGAGAGAGGTGTGCTGATGTGAAGGGAGTGTTTAGAGGGCAAAGTTCCATCCTCGCCCCCAGACTGTTCATGAGGCAATGCCACAGTGGATGTGACTGAACAAATAAAGTGGGTAACTGGCAACATAGCCAAAAGGGAGGAGAAAGAGTTCTCTTGGCTTGGTCCGATCCCCAGGCTGGTCTGCAGCAAACCTTTCAGTTTCAATCAGTTAGAGCTGGCACAGGGAATCAGTGGACGGGAGGAGCAGTGAAGAATGTGAGTATCAAGGCCTGATTTGCTGCAGGAAAGATACGACAAGGAGGGAAGATTTAGATTGGGTATTGGGAAGAAATTCTTTGCCATGAGGTGAACCACTGGCACAGGTTTCCCAGAGCAGCTGTGGCTGCCCCTGGATCCCTGGAAGTGTCCAAGGCCAAGCTGGACATGGAGCAGCCTGGGATAATGGAAGGTGTCCCTGCCCATGGCAAGAGTGGCACTGAATGATCCCTGAATTCCCTTCCAACCCAAACCATTCTGTGATACCAGTCTTAGTATCCTCCCTGCACATTTTAGATCTCTGCACTGTGTTCAGGTCCTTATCAGTGGGGAACCTTGACCTTAACCCGTTTGGAATGTCCTTTTCTAGCAGTCATGCAGCTGGGGTGCAAATACAAGCGAGATGGAGGAGCACCCTCTCTCTGACAAAACAGCCAAGTAACACGGATCAGATGACCTGGAATCAGTGCTCATGAGCTGCTTAATGAGCAGGCATTTTCATTTGTTTGCACTCTTATGTCTGTATATGTCCCTGCAGTGTAACCTAAAATAGCTGGGTGTTTGATGGGAGCTGTGGAAACGGGGGTTGTGAGCGATACTGTTCAACTGGGGGAAAGTTCACAGCCTCCCACTTGTTTTTCTGCACGTGGGGGCAGAGAGCCAGTGTGACAGGCAGCCAGGAGATGTTTGCTTGGCTTCAGAGATGCCTTCTCCCGAGCTGGAATTTGTGTCAACTGCTCCTGGACTCTGCACTTGTACACATGTGCTTGCACATGGTCTCCTGCCTAGTAGAAACTGGATTTTCTTCTCAGGAACCAGAAGATTCATGCTAAAGCAGTTTAGGTGCCATATGTAATTCTCACGGGAGCATGAATTTTTTGATTAGGGAATGTTTTTCCTCTTAATCTAAAGTACTCAAAGTTGAAGTGCATATAAGAAGTGTGGGTTTGTGCTTTATTGCTTGGTTTGGTTTTTCTTTCTTTTCTTTTTTTGTGGATACTGTTTCTGCATGAAACTCAAAAATCTGCTGGTTTTTCTAGGATGAAAGAATGGCCACTGCTAAAAGCACTGGTCCTCGTATGATTTTTTTTCCACAGGTGTCTACTGCAGGATTTCTTAGATGTTACTGGCATGCTTTTAGTGCACTAGCACTAATGCTTGATGTATGTGACAGCCTACTCCAACTCCACATTTATATCCAACCTAACTTTGTTGTCAGACCTGACTGTGGAAAGGGGGTATTTCCAGAACCTTCCCAGCTTTTCTTTCTGACTGTTAATTCTCCATGCCATCCCTGTCTAAAGCAGCATTACATTATTTATCTTGAGCTTCCTGTGTTCATGTTGCCTATACTTAGAGAGTTTCATGTGAATATGTGAATTTAGGGTGTTACACACTGGAGGCTGGCTTGGCGCTCTCCTGGGTGTGAGGGGCTGCACCTGTGGGTCATTCCTGCCCCTGCTGCAGGTGTGTTCACCTCTGTGGGTCATTCCTGCCCCTGCTGCAGGTGTGTTCACCGCTGTGGGTCATTTCTGCCCCCCTTTCAGGTGTGTTCACCTCTGTGGATAATTTCTGCCCCTGTTTCAGGTGTGTTCACTACTGTGGATAATTTCTGCCCCTGCTGCAGGTTTGTTCACTCCTGTGGGTCATTTCTGCCCCCTTTTCAGGTGTGTTCACCTCTGTGGGTCATTTCTGCCCCCATTTCAGATGTGTTCACTACTGTGGGTCATTTCTGCCCCCGTTTCAGGTGTGTTCACCTCTGTGGGTCATTTCTGCCCCTGCTGCAGGTGTGTTCATTGTCGCAGCCAAGCGCACTCCCTTCGGGACCTACGGGGGATTGCTGAAGGATTTCTCTGCCACCGACCTGACGGAACATGCCGCTCGAGCCGCGCTGGCCGCCGGCAAGGTCCCCCCCGAGATCATCGACAGCGTCGTCGTGGGCAACGTCATGCAGGTTGGTGCCCCTGAAAATCTGCTGCTCAGGGGCTGTTTCAGGCACCCTCGGTGTGGCCCTATAGATAGCTGCCTCTGGCTGGCAGCCAAAGGGGTCGGCAGCAGTTTGCAGTCTAGTGTTTCCTGCTTTTGTTTGAGGGATGTGTGTATCCCGTGTGATTTGTGGTGCTGTTGGGAACAAGGCTTAGCTGGCTTTTTTTAGTGCCAGAGGTAGTTTGAACCAGGACGAGCTGACCTCCTAGAAGTTTGTATCAATTAACTGGTTAGTTGCTAATCCCAGGTACATTTACCCTGTTCTGATGGCTTCTGATGGCACTGTGTGACTCAGTGATTGGTGGTTTTTCACTGAGCTGCATAATTGCCTTTCTGTGTCAAGCATGTAAGTGATTTGTGTTTTCTCTTGTATTTTCTGTAGACTTTTTTTTGAATGAACATAAGTTTCCTTTGAGCTGGAAGGATACATGCCTTGATTGGCAGAGGCATTTGGACAGTTGTGTCTTTTCCAGAAGCTTGTGAGGAGGATGCTGTTGCAAAACTGCAGTTACCCACACATACAAATGAGGATCTTTGTTTTAGGCAAGACAGGCAAAGAACATTCCTAGCTTTTTTTTTTTGTTTTTTCTTT
>VYXD01001581.1:704-25564 GCA_013397195.1 Hylia prasina | reverse complement strand
GGCATAGGTGTTCTCTCTGGTTTTGGGAGGCCTTCCTCTGTTAGTCTGAGCAGTATTAATTTACCTTAAAATAATTGCAGCTCGCCTGGCAGGATCTGCCCTTGTGTCAGCCTGCTGAGTGGGTGCTGTTTTGAAAAGAAGAGATAAGGGAAAGCATGAAGTTGCTGACTTCACACACAATTTGTTTAAAATGCATATGAGGACAGTGACACTTTCAGATCACTTTTCAGTAGGATGGTGTCTTCTTGAACTGAATCAAAGTGCTTCTGGTGAGTGGTAGGATTTCTGCTGAGCGAGCACACGCTGTCTTCTGTCAGGGATGCAGTGACGCCATTCTGACTTTCCATCAAGACTTTTTTTTTTTTTCTTTCCAAATCAATGAGAGTGTGACAAAACCTCTTGTCTGTTCTGCCTGCAGAGCTCCTCAGATGCCATCTACATTGCAAGACACGTTGGTTTGCGTGTGGGAGTCCCCGTGTCTGTCCCAGCCCTCACCGTCAACAGGCTCTGTGGCTCTGGCTTCCAGTCCATTGCCAATGGCTGCCAGGTACAAAGCTGTATTTCTCTCAGTTGTAACTTCTGTCGGGCTGTTAACTGTGTAGAAACATGTCCTTTGTGTTTGGGATGAGTCTTGACAGGGATTTTTGGTAGAGATTTCTGTTGCCCGGCGCAGTTTCTTGCGGGAGTTCAGCCACCACAACGCCACATTGTGTGGCTGGTTTTTAAAATCCAAGTATTGTAGCAATTTTTAGTTCAATATGAGGAATGCAACAAGTGTTAGGTGGTGAAATGGAGCTCAGCTGTGCAATAGTTGCATCCTACAACCCTGTTTGTATGGACTGGAATTACTGGACTCCAGGAGTCTTTCATCTCTTGATCATTGTTTTCATTCTCACCCAGATAGCTGTGTAAGCAGCAACCTGTGCTTTTTAAGTATGCTTTTGTTCAAAGATCCAAACCTCTCATGGGTTACGTAGTTTATAGTGTCACTTCTTTTAAAATACAAGAGAATCAACTTCTCTTTGAGGAGCCAGCCAAAACCATTGAGTCAGAGCACAGGGATTTTTATTTTGTTTGCTAATACATTGCTTTTATAAATACTTGAACAAGCAAATTGTTGGTTTTGTGGCATTTTTTTTGGTTTTCCTTGGCTAAAGAATTATTTAGGTACGATCCTCTAGAAATAAAATGTAAGAAAAATGGAGTTAAGGTTATGTGTTTGTAGTAATATCCACCCAGGAGTTTCTCCTAGTGCTTTTTGCAAAGGCCTTACATATGTTTGTCCACACTGAAAGAAATCTGCTGCAGAATGTGGCCACTTCTATTGCAAGTATGGTGGTGAGATCCTTTTCAAGGATGGCATTTCATCAGTGCAGCCCAGTGCTGCTTAGATACTCACAGTTTTTAGCAAGTACAGTAAGCATCTCAGCAGGTACTGCTACACACAAGTTATTAACAAGAAATCTCAAATGTGTATCAAAATCACAGAATTGTGAAACTGTTTGGGCTGGAAGACGTGTCAAAGGTCACCCAGTTCCACCCTCCTGCTATGGGCAGGGACACCTTCCACTACCCCAGGCTGCTCCAGGCCCTGTCCAGCCTGGTCTTGGGCATTTCCAGGGATGGGGCAGCCACGGTTTCTCTGGGATAATTTAATTTTCTTTCATTCTAGTTCATAAATAACATCAAAGTCCAACTCAGTGAAGCATTTTAAGGAAGCACTATTTTTGAATGCTCTTGATGGTGCATTTAAGAATCAGGGCTTTTAGGTTTTTGTGCTTTGCCACTGATGAATTAGTGTGTTTTGGGTACTTATTTTGGCAGCTACACAGCTATTGTCTTCTAAAATTATGTCCCATTTTTTTGAATCCTAAGGTCCTACTTCAGGCTTTGAAGTGTAATTTGTGTTCCTTTTGAGAAGAGTGGGAGCTCAAAACCAGCAGTGCAACCATTTGTGAACCAAACCACACAAGCATGCAGATGCCTTTGTTCCTCTGCTCTGTCACGTGTGCACACCCATATTCTCTTCTTCCCTTGTGGCTACAATCATTCTGTGCTGAAGGGAAGAAAAAGGGGACATGGCATGAAGGAGACAGAGCCCAACCTTCACAGAGGGGTAAACCCTTCATAAATACATGACTAACTTCGGATTCATTCTAAGTTCGTTGCTTTGTAGGTGACAAAACAGTTGTTGTTTTCCTACTCAAACAGCCAGCTAAATCCTAGGTGTGATTTGTTTTGCTGTGTTCACAGGAGATTTGCCTGAACGAGTCAGAAGTTGTTCTGTGTGGTGGAGCTGAGAGCATGAGCCAGGCTCCTTACGCGGTTCGGAAGGTTCGGTTCGGAACCAGATTAGGAGCAGAACTCAAGGTACTTTTTTTGTTCTCTGAGCAAAGCATTGTTTAGTGTCAGGATTGTGGGCACTTGTCAGACTGTACCTTTCTGTGACCCAGAGTTGGGGTAGCTGAGAGGCATTTTAAAAACTTTTGTTCCATTTTCAGACTCATGTGAAGGTTGAGATGGCACAGACATTGTAATTCACACCATCACAATCAGAAGCCAAGCTATTTCCTAATTACAACACATCATAAGTGTTTTTTGGCCTATCAGCATTTGCCAGACAATGCTGCTAATGCCTTAAAACCAGTCATCTGAAATTACTCCTCGTGGGTCTTACTATAACACATCTTTTGTAGTTTTATTTCTCCAAAGTATCCAGTCTATTTGCAAGGCCATCATTTGAAACTTGCTCCTAGTTCCATTTCTCTCTCAATATTTCTCAATGTCTGTCCTAATCCACGGCATTTCTCAGTCAGCATTTTTTATCTCAGAGCTCGCATACAGATGCATACTAGGTTGAGCCTTCTGTCAGGCTCTGAGAATTCTCTAGAAATCCATTTCCCACATTTCCCCCTCTCTCTTGAATGGAAAAAACTTCTTTGGCCTTGTTCATCGTTTGTTGTACGCAGTGAAGTACACAAGGCACTATCACTAATATTGTCACTATAACAATTAATGCATATAAACTTACTTTGCCAAGTTCCTGTAGCTAAGGTGTAAAACTCTATCCTGTAAAACAAGTTGTGTAGCCATGACCTATTGTTTGTTTTAATTTGATTTGTCAGATCTTTCCATTTTTGAAGTTGTTTGTGGATGGACTCTGAATGGTTACACAAATTTAGTGCCATTTCCCACAGGCACTAAATCCTTGCAGATGAAATTATTGTAGATTAGATCCAGACTTTGTAGTTTAAAGCATTTATCCAGTATTCAGAGAGTATCAAAACAGTAGGATCAGGCCATTTTGTGAAGTGTGCCAGTTTTCTAACTTTTTCAAAACCATTTTTGAGTTCCTGTTCCGTGTTAAACATACCAATAAACTCTTAGACATGACATTTGGTTCACTTGGTGCATCCTGTGCAAGTACTATGTACAAAATGTCTGTGAAGCAGAGCCACACACAGTTCAGGCAAGGCTAGTAATGCTGGCAGTAGGTAGGTAGGCTGGTAAAGAACACATATACCTCCAAGCTGGGAGCATCTATCAATTTCAAAGTGGAACCTTGACCTTAAATCCATTGGAAAATAAGTTATCTTTACATTTTCTTCTGACGACAAGTCCTAAGTGAAATGTGCTGCAGGATAAATGGATAACATGCCACCACTTTCTCAGTGGGTTGTAACTGACACGAAAAATCAGGGTATTTCAGCATTTCAGCCCTTTGGGGTTTTTTCCCACGTTGTATTTCCACTGTGAAGGTGGTGAATATGATGTGTGCTTGGTTCTGTTCTTGTGTGGCACATGTCCTACAGACAGCACCTTCACAAAGTTGCTGATATACCAAGTAGGTGCAACTGGGTTCTTATCATAAAGGTGACTGAACTACACAGTGACAGGTGAATGAGTGGTTTATTTTGCAGAACTTTACTGCTGACAGAGATAAGAAAACCCGTCTGAACTGACTGGGCTTGCCTTTATCAGGTTGAGTGAAGGTAGACTTGGGTATTTTCTCCCCTGAGATGTTACACCCACAGAAGCCTGCGACTCCAGTAAGGGGATTTTAAAACCTGATAGTAGAGACAGAGCTAAAGAGAATCAGTAGGCTGCTGTGCCTTCTCACAGTGCCTCCCATTTCTTTCTTGGCAGGTGTGTTTGCTCACAGGGCTCTAATAAGTAATTCATACAGAAATGAAATATGCTGAAATACTAAAAATCTTTTTTTAAAGCTTTCCCCAACCCTCTTGGGGCCACGTGTGAGTGGAAAGAACTGCACTGGAGCGCAGTGGAGATTAACTAGAATAGCAGACAATAACTTGCACACTGTTTTTCAGTGTGTTCATTCTAATAAATAAATAAATTATCTGTAGGTAACCTGAATTAATTTTACAAAGAGCCATTAGTTTCCAAGAGGCTGCTGAACAGTTAGAAGCTGTCAGTAATAAGTACAGCATTGCTGTGCTTTCTTGTTTTCTTCTTATTATTTCCTTTTCTTTTTCTGATTTTCTTCTGATGTTCCACGCAGCTGGAAGACACGTTGTGGGAAGCCCTAACAGATACACATGTCAAAATACCTATGGCAGTGACAGCTGAAAACCTGGCTGCAAAATACAGCATCTCCCGAGAGGACTGTGACCGGTACGCGCTCAAAACGCAGCAGAGGTGCAAAGCTGGTGAGTCAGTCCAGGAGTGGGAGTCTTTATATGGTGCTAGTTTCAGGCCCTAGTCAGTTCTTAGTCTTGATTCAGAGTGTTCTCAGGTTTTCTCTGGCTCTTGGTGTAGTCTGTCCTTCTGTTTGTGCACTGTAATTGGTGATTCTGTTGTGGTACCAGTAGCTCACTCTTAGGGGGGTTAACTTTGAGAGTCTACTGGGTCAGGTGTGGCACCCCTCGGAAGGTTGAGTAGGAGCCCCTTTCCTCAGCCTTCCTGTGCCTTCCTCAGGGACATTCCACAGCTGTTGAGGCAGCAAACACCATTGGCCAGTCACAGGTCAGCTCCTGCCTGAGCAGGATTCATGTTGGTGAATGTCATTTGTTGGTGCCAGTCTGGTGGGATGCAGCATTGTCCCAGGCATGCCTGACTTCACTCCTTTCTTCCCTCTGCATGGAAGAACAGTCCTCCACAGTGACCCACATCCTTCTTGTGTGCCAGCATGTGCTGTAATTCATCTAAATCCTTCTGCTTTCTTTTGCAAATTGAATGTTGTTCTTGAATGCTTGAACAGTTGGAGCACATGGAATCTGAAGAAGGGATATTTGCTTAGGAGCTGTGCTTTAAACTGTTCTCTGGGTGATTTACGTGCCCAAAACCATAATTCAGAGGCTTTCAGCTCTGGGGCCTCCAGTGAAAGAAGAAGGTGGAGCTGCTGCAGCCAGGCCAGAGGAGGCCACGGAGATGCTGCCAGGGCTGGAGCCCCTCTGCCCTGGAGCCAGCCTGGCACAGCTGGGGCTGCTCAGCTGCACAAGAGAAGGCTCCAGGGAGAGCTGAGAGCCCCTGCCAGGGCCTGAAGGGGCTCCAGGAGAGCTGCACAGGGACTGGGGACAAGGCCTGCAGGGCCAGGACACAGGGAATGGCTTCCCAGTGCCAGAGGGCAGGGACAGATGGGATGTTGGGCAGGAATTGGTGTCTGGGAGGGTGGGCAGGCCCTGGCACAGGGTGCCCAGAGCAGCTGTGGCTGCCCCTGGATCCCTGGCAGTGTCCCTGGCCAGGCTGGACAGGGCTTGGAGCAGCCTGGGACAGTAGGAGGTGTCCCTGCCTGTGGCAGGGGGTGGAACAAGATGGACTTTAATGTCCCTTCCCACCCAAAACATCCCAGGTTTCTGTGATTCAGTTACTGTGAAATTTAGGCCAAAAGCCAGTAGAATGTGCAGTGGCCATCCTGGAACTCGTCATACATTGCAGGCCAAAGGTGAACATGAGAAGGAAAGATCTAAGCATGGTTTTAGATTCTAATAATGGCGCATTTTTACAGCTGCACTCTTGAAGGAAGATTTTGGATTTTTTCCAGGGGATGTGGAAGTGCTTTTTGTAACTTTTCTTCGTCATTTATTACCTTTCCTGCTTGTTCCTCTTGTTACCTAACTCCTGCCATTCCTGGAGCCTTTGCTAGAAACTGCGCTTCTTGTTTTCTAGGATTTTATCTTGCTGTTTTTATTTCCCACGGTAAAGAGAGAGCACTCTGTGTAATCAGGAAAGAAAAAGGTTTGGAGGAATTTATTGAGAAGCCCGGAGGTAGCTAAACAACATTAGATCTGACAATTTCAATGTCTTTGTTTTAAATCTCTGTCTCATGTTAGTAGGTGATCTGGCCGGATGCTTTTTTGGGCATCTTAGATAGCAACAATGACTTGAATTGTTTTGGGTTGTTTAGGCAGCTGAATCCCATTCTGAGATTCTGCCTTGACAGTGAGAGCCTTTGGAGGAGCACCTTGAGCAGGATTTTGATGGATATACAGTACCTTATCAATGGAAACAATGCGGCTCCAGAGGTTTTTTGCACATTCCTCTCTGAGTGATATTTACATCTTGGCCATCTGAGAAATGACAGAGCTGTAAAATAAAGCAGCAGTAAAGGGGAATATGTACTAAAAATAAACCTAGAGGTTTACACAGAAAAACCAAACCAAAAAGAGTTCAGCTGTTTAAACCTGAAATAAAGTTTCAATATTTGAGACTTTCTTTGGAGAAGCTTGAGAGTGTACTTGTATAGTTTTTTCCCAATTTCTTAAAATAACAAAAACCACAAAAACCCCAAACAATGAAATACAAACCAATTTATATAAGCAAAATAAAGCGTAAGAATTGCTGTCCCTGGACTTTTGGTTTGAATAGAGCAGAAGCTGTGTGCACGTGAAAATATGGTCATGCTGAACAATCATCTTTATGTTTTTATCCAGCCCTTTTATTTTCCCTTTTTTGGTTGCAGCTAACGATGCTGGCTACTTTAATGCTGAGATGGCACCAATTGAGGTGAAGACAAAAAAGGGTAAAGAAAGCGTTCAAAAGGACGAGCACCCCAAACCCCAGACCACTATGGAACAGCTGACAAAACTCCCGTGTGTCTTTAAAAAGGATGGAACAGTCACGGCTGGGAATGCTTCAGTGAGTACATCAGGCCCTTGGGCTGGGCAGGTGTCTCCTCTGTGGTTCTCCAAATTTATTGCCACTGTTTTTATCTCTCACCGAGTTGGCTGTCAGGGGTGTCTCCTGACGAAAATGACTTCTAATTCTGCAGTGAAATGGCCTGGCTGACTCTTCTAACCCCGTGGTGCCAGGGGATCCTTCAGGCAGCTCCTGACTCCTAAAATTTGATTCTGTGGATTGCCACTGATCTTGCAGTCAGGTGCTGGCATTTCTTCATCAGCCTGGAGCTGTGCAGTTGGTGGCTGCAGTGGCTGTGTAGCCACTCTGCTTTCTTTAAGATGCAGTGGTTACTGAACTTACTTGCTTTAAACCTACATTTTGTTGGTGGGCATACTGCTGCTGCTCATCTTTGTACCACAGCTTCTGTCCTCTCTCCTCCAAACCACATTTTGCTCTTACCCAGAATATAGTCAGTGCTTAGCAGCATGTCATTATGGACTGTTCCTCTGACAGTCATTATTTTAATTAATTGATTAAAGTTTTTTGGGCCAGATGGAGTGCTGTGATCATACAGTCTGAATTCTTGCTAAATTAGATCATAGCCACAGTAAGTGTGGGTGTCTGTAAAGTATCTTTTATAATTAATAGCACATACATTATCCATTATTAATAGTGTTCCTGCAAGTCAGCAGAATCATATTTCCAATGCAGGAAAGACTTATTTTTCTTTGCTATCACACTGGAATTTTTTAAACATTTATCTATATTTAACTTTCTTTCCCCATCCTCAGAACAGTGAAAGATTGTTGTTTTGAATAAACATTGTTAAATGTTAATTATAGTATCTTAGACTTGAGCCCCTTTTGGAGGTTTAGTTTCAAGAGTGTGAGGATTTTTTTGTTTCTTTGTATTTTCTCACTAAGAATGCTTCTCTCTTACTGCAAGGGTGTGTGTGATGGAGCTGGTGCAGTCATCATTGCCAGTGAATCAGCCCTTAAAAAGCACAGTCTTACTCCTCTGGCAAGAATAGTAGCTTATCACTCAGCTGGCTGTGACCCTTCCATCATGGGCATTGGTAAGTTACACTAAAGCACATCATTTTATAGCATCCAGCAGCATTAAAATGTTCTTGTCATGGGCATTCCAAAGGAAAGGAAAGGATGCTTCGCTGTGCTCAGGCTGGTGGCTCTGAAGGTGTTTCTGTGCCCTGCTGTCCATCCTGCTGTGTCAGTCCATCCCTGTTGTGAAGAGGGATGGATTTGCTCCTCAGTTTGTGTGTACAGTGTCTGACCCACAGTAATAGCACAAGCATAGTCCCCCAGGCTCTTCTTTCTTCCCCCTTTTTACTGTCTCTTTTAGTCGAGAAAACAAACACTCAAACACTTTTTTAAAACCATTTTCTCCTAAAATTCACTTTAATTTCCTGTGAGCTCTAAATCCCGTGATAAAATGTGTGAGTTGCCTGCCTCACCTCTTGCTGATGGAGTAGTGGCTGTGTGAACAGCTTTCAGCAGTTACTCAGTGGCTCAAGCTGCTTGGATCCCAGGATGTGCATCTGTTCAGGTATTGCTTGGCAAACCAAACCCTTTCTTGGCTGCTTTGGTCCCATGGTTTCTGTCTCCTCGGGGAGTATCGCTTAGTGCAAACAATCCCGCAAAGCCAATCCAGACACCACAGGATTTTTCCCTTCACTTTGGTTTGCAGACAGCATTGTATCCCAGCATTGCTTTTCCTCTCTGTGTTCTGTTCAGAGGAGCTGTTGTTGGCTGGTTCTGTGTGCCAGTAGAAATGCAAATGAGGCATTGTCAGATTTGTTTTCCTGGTCAGACTGACACAGCCTTCAGAGCAAACGTGGAGGGAGGGCTTTTTTTTGCTGGACTTTGTGCCCCATTCTCTCTAACTCAGGCAACTCTTCTAGTTTGTTTAAAAACTTCATAAATCACATGGAGGATCACTTAGTATCCCAGCTCCTTCACACCACAGCTTGTCCCCAGCAGCTCAAGGAGACGAGATGAGATTCATCGACATGACAGCAGCAGATCTGACAAACAGGAGCTCAGTCTGAGCCACTGTCCTTTCACATACTGATAGTGACTCCTGTCTCACTGTGTTCAGTGAGAGAATTCATTATTTTAAAAAAGAGGGGGGGGGGGGAAGTTTACTTGGCTGTCATTAGGGGTCTTTGTATTGTCCACATGAGACCCTCCCATTACTCTCATGCATAACAGGCATACTAAAATCCTTCCCTAATGAGATGCACTTAGAGTCTAGTGTTAAGCTGCCTGGGGCTCCCTGGTACTCCGCTGAGCCCTGAACTGGGCCCTTTCTTCTTTTAATTTTTCTGTCTCTTTGGTAATTTACTTACTTTTACGTTTTTATTCTTTGAGCTGTGTGTCTTCAACACCATTTTTTGGCAGTGTGGTAGCATTTAGGAGTGTTGGTGTTTTAGAATTGAACCATCAGCCGCCACCCAGCACCTCAGAAAGTTTCTTGTACAAGCACGTACCTAATTAACCCTTCCAAATTCTCTTTGAGTGTGTGTTTTCCTAGGCAGCTCTGTTAGGGATTAATTTCCATTAGTAGATTACATTAGGTTACAGAAGGCAGCTTTTTTCCAGAGGACGGTATTGTTTCCAAACTCTTAATAGTCTTACCTTCTTCAATTGTCCAAGACCTGGGTCTGAGGGAGCATTTAATTGTTTGGAATAAACTAATTAAATGTTTGGCTTTTTACTAGAAGATTTTCAGATACATTAAGAGCACCAAAACAACAATTCCCATAACTAAGCATGTGACCAGCAAACTCTAGAGCAGCCGGTATTTTTCCTTTTTTGTTTACCTGGAAGCTGCAAGTTGTGAGGAAAGAATAAATGGAACCAAGAGTACTGGGAAGGAGACCGCCTCAAAACCATTGTGAAGTTGTTTTGTTTGCCTGGGGACTCTCACTTCTCTTGACTTGAAAGTTCTGTGTGCAGCAGTAGTGATGTTCTTAGCTTCCCCTGGCTGTATGTTGGCATGGAGACCATGTAGTTTGGAGATTTAGGAGTTCTCTTACCACCTAATAAAGCAGGTGGGTGACACATCCAGAATTCATTGGCTGCACAGAGGCTCATGGAAGGGGATCTCATGAGGTCTTGTGAATTTATCCTTTGTAAAACAAGTTCCTAATACTTCATTTAATAATTTTTTTATTTAACTAACTGCATATGGTTTCCAAACAGGACCTGTACCTGCAATCACAGAGGTTTTGAAGAAGGCAGGACTGACCCTGAAGGATATGGATTTGGTAGAGGTGAGATGTTTTCACAGGAGCAGTGATTTTACCCCTGATCTTTTTAGCAGAAAGATTCCACTCATACCACGTAGGTGTTCTTGCCTGTCAGGAGCCTGCCTGGCCTCTGTCCATCCAGTTCCTGCTGCACAGGCACTACAAAAATCCCAGGCACGTGGAAACTGGAAAATGGTGTGATCACATTCCATGGAACAAAAATATCCTCATGTGACGTGACATTTTACTACATTGGCTGGAGTGCTCGTGTTTTTAATTAGTCATACATGTGAACAGGGCCTTTTTCTGTCAGTGCAGCAGGCTCTTCATGGACCCGCTGCCTCAGAACATATTGCACCTTTTTTTATGAAATACACCTCATCCTTTTTAGTATTTGAATTTAGTTGGGTTGGATTGGCAGGTGCGTGTTGGTTAAGCATGGTGTTACAAACTCGGCATTTAATGTTTTCCTCAAAAGTACCTGAAGGACCAGTTCACCTCATTTAATCTTGTTTGCACACATCCTGCTGTGAGCTGGTGTAAAAGCTCTGTCCTTTCTCTGGTGCTTTAGGTAAATGAGGCATTTGCACCTCAGTATCTGGCCGTGGAAAAAGTGCTGGGCCTCAACCCTGAGAAGACCAACGTCAACGGAGGTGCCATCGCCATCGGCCACCCTTTGGGGGCCTCGGGGTCACGGATCACAGCTCACCTGGTGCATGAATTGAGGTATGCACACACACAGGGTGGCTGCAGTGCTGCTGGTGGATTTATGCCTGCAGGCATTTTGGTGGAGCGTGGATGCCACGTGACTGAACTCTTCCAGTCGGCCATCTTAAAGCTCTCCCCGCTGGAATGTGCCATTTTGTGTATGAATTTGGCACCTCTGTGCTGCAGTGCAGGTCCTGCACTTGCCTCACGTTCCATCCTGTTGTCAGGACGGCATTCGTTTGTTCCCCTAGATCTGATCCAAGCCCACAGGAGTCTGTGGGAAGTTTCCTTTTTTTGAAATGGCCTTTAAGCAAAGTCTGTTCTCTTAACACAGTGCATTTCATGTTATCATAGAACCTTAGGATGGTCTGGGTTGGAAGAGACCTTTAAAGACCATCTTATTCCGTTCCCCTGCCATGGGCAGGGACACCTTCCACCATCCCAGGGTGCTCCAAGCCCTGTCCAACCTGGCCTTGGACACTGCCAGGGATGAAGAGCCACAGCTGCTCCAGGCACCCTGTGCCAGGGCCTCACCATCCTCATAACCAGGAATTCCTTCCCAATATCCATCTAGCCCCATCCTCTGGCAGTGGAAGCCATTCCCCCCTTGCCCTGTCCCTCCAGGCCCTTGTGCAAAGTCCTTCTCCAGTCCCCTTTAGCTACTGGAAGGGGATGCTTTAAAAGACTTTGTTGGCACCTTCTCTCTCCTTTAGTCCATTTTCAGAAATTCTGGCTCTTCTGGCTTGCTTGTTATGCTTAGCACCATTTTAATCTGAATTTCCTTTTTTTTTTCCCTGCCTCAGGGCCGAGATCACTGTGTCTCTTTGCTTGTACTTGCAACACTGTCTTAGTGCTCAGACACAAAACTTCAGATCATTTGCACCTTGCAGAAAACTGTTTCTTGGAGTGTGGCTGTAGAAAACCTAGCATTTAAAAACTACCTCAGCAGTGTTCAGGTAGTTTGAAAACCACTCTAGAAATGTTCAGGTGGGGTCTAGTGGAAGAAGTTCCTGCCTGTGGCAGGGGCTGGAACCAGATGATGTCTAAAGCCATTGTTCAGAAATATTTCAGCGTCAGCTGGGACTTCATGATATTTTGCTAGAGAAATATCAACATTCTCATTTTTAAAAGTCACCCTTAGTAACACCTGGTTGATGGCAGGTTTCCTCTCATCAGATCAGGACAGGAGCTGCTGTGGTTTCCAGCAGGTAACCCATCTTCCCTGTTGCTGTTTCCGAGCAGGCGCCGTGGTGGGAAGTACGCCGTTGGGTCAGCGTGCATCGGCGGTGGGCAGGGCATTGCTGTGCTCATTGAGAACACAGCCTGATGGGTCCTGGGCACTGCAGCCCTGCCTGAGCTGCTGCTGCCTCCCTGAGAAACCTGCCTCCTGTGACAGCGCAGCATCTCTGTGTGCCTTTCCTGCAAGGTAAAGGAACAGCTGAGAAGTCGGAATTCTGAACAAAAAAGATTCGTTGATGTCTTTCTAACTAAAGGAAGAGCAGCATCAATATAATTTCACACTGATGAAGTATTTTCTAAAAGCCTCTTTTCAATCAATGTGTTTCTGTAGGCAAAATTATTTTCATTTCCTGAGGAAATTGCCTGTCAAACCTTCACCCAACCTGCCTTAAAATAGCAGTCAGTGCAGCTTTTCAAGCAAGTATTGCTTAAACTTACTTCAGCTACTGACACTGTCTGGAACATGTGCCTCTTTTATTATCAGGAAATGTGAAAATGTAATCAGAGACTTTCTGAAGTCTATAATAATTGTAGATTGATGGCTATTAACCTGTACCCTGCTGTTCTGCAAGGGAAAAGAGCAGAAGGTGGAATTTTCATTGTGCCTCCCAAAAGAGTAATAAATATAACACAGAAAGAAAAAGGGCTTGGTCTTCTGTTTTTAAGTTTATTTTTAAAGTAAATCGCTGTGAGAATTGCTACTTTTGGGAAGTGAGCGTTGGGCTTTGGGCAGAGTGTTTTTCCTGGTTGAGGAATAACTGGTGTTTATTAGGTAGTTTCTAGAGAACTCCAGAAATCTGCCAGCCCTCCAAGGAGTGACTGCATCTGGCCTGTTGTCACATGGCAGCTGCATGCATTCAGCATCTCATTCTTAAACGTCCTCTGATGGCATCACCCATATGGCTTGGGTCTGTTGTTCTTGGCCAGTTTGGGAGGTGCAGCTCCCAGGAAGCTGCCTGGCCTGTCAGAGGCAGTGCAGTTGGAGTTATGAATCATTTGACAGAACCAACATGACATTGGGGTGAAGTCCTTCAGGCTGCTGTGCGCAGCTTGCAGCTTGCTCTGATGTGCATGTCTGCATCAGGTACTCGCTGGAGAGAGCCCTGTCAGAGACAGCACACACCTCTCCATAGCACTGGAACAGGAGCAGACTTCAGCCTCTACTCTTTCTCATCCTCTGTTCACGGTCAAACATTCCCTATCTACAACAGCTTCTTGCCACTCTGCCGGCATTGAGAGGATTGTGAAAGCCAGGCAGTTACTCAAACCTGTCTGGCTAGCCTAGCAGGAAATTCAGGTCAAGGCAAGTGTTGCTACAGCTGGTGGCTAACAATTGAAGTATGCTGATCACCTTCCCAGGGGTTTGTGTGGGTCCAGTGACTTTAACAACTGTAGAGATATTTAGCACTGTTTATATGGATTAAAAAAGAACTCCAGTCAACCCAGCTGCCATAGGGCAGCAAACCAGATGTTTATCTAATACAATATATGTTTTCCTCTTTCTAATCTTATCGTAGTAAATTGTGATTATTGGGATTTCAGTGTTTAAAATACATTTGCCACATGGATTTTGCCACATCCTTTGCAGGAGGATTTTTATTTAATAACCACTAGTGCCTTCTGTAATACCCAGTAACTAATTCCCTCTTCCTTCTTGGAATCATTGAAGCATAGAATACCCCAAGCTGGAAGGGACCCACAGGAATCATCCAGCCCCTGTCCCTGCACAGACACCCCAACAACCCCAGCCTGTGCATCCCTGGCAGTGCTGTCCAAGCTCTCCTGGAGCTCTGGCAGCCTCGGGGCTGTGCCCATTCCCTGGGGAGTTCTGGGCAGTGCCAGCACCCTCTGGGGGAAGAACCTTTCCCTGAGATCCAGCCTTACAGAACTTCATGTCATTCCCTCAGGTCAGGTCACAGAGATCATGGATGGGTGCTGCCTCTCCTCTTGCCCTCATGAAGGAATTAATGGGCAGTTCTTGACTGTGGATGATCATTGAATTCTCATTTTCAGGCAACCGGATGAAGTTTTTCCAGGATCTCATCCCCGTGTAATAACAGTTCTTTCTGAGCTCATCACTGTGTGTTTAGAGTAAATCCCCTTCATGTGCTTTATTTAGCACATAATGTTTCATTTCCCCTTTTTATCACTCAAAATTTTGAGATTCATGTATAATTCTAGCCATGGGAGCTGCATTTGGTCATCTTGAATAATGGCGTATTTTCTGCAAAATGCTTCATGATGTTCACCTTATTTTCCAGAGAACTTTTCATGCATAAGATACATCTTCCAGATACCTTGACAAATGTGTTATCAGCACAGATGATGTACATCCTCCTGCCAGTGACCTTTCTTTGCAGTGTGAGGCAACTGCTTATTCCCATGTCGTTCCATTTTTATCCCATTCATTTCCTGTAAGAACCTCTGCTGAGGGGCTTTGCCACACTGAAGTGAAGCAGTGAAAAATCCTTTCCCATGAAGTTACTGGGACTTCAGGTGGTGCAGCTCTAACACTTGCAGCTTCTTCCACAGCACCCACCTGAGGTCAGCTGGGTCAGAGCGATGTGTTTGTGGAATCATGGAATGGTTTGGGTTGGAAGGGACCTTGGAGACTGTCCCATTCCACCCTCTGCCATGGGCAGGGACACCCTCCACCAGATGAGATTGTTCCAACCTGGTCTGGGACACTGCCAGGGATCCAGGGGCAGCCACAGCTGCTCTGGGCACCCTGTGCCAGGGCCTCCCCAGCCTCACAGCCAGCAATTCCTGCCCATGATCCCATCTAAATCTACTTTGTGCCAATTAAACTGTTGAATGGTTGAGACCAGTGACAATCCCTCAGCATTCCTGTTCTGTAGTTCCTGATTTCACTTCTAAGCCTAGAGCATGGCATTCCCAGGAGGCCAAAACCAGGTCCTGTGCTAGGCCCTGCACAAACACAGGTTTGCTGTGCTTCAGAATCACAGAATCACAGAATGGTTTGGGTTGGAAGGGACATTAAAGATCATCTACTTCCAACCCCAGTGCCATGGGCAGGGAATCAAAATACTGGCTTTTTCTTGCTGAGTTTTCATTAAAGATGATGAGCATTGATGTTTGATTCCTATGCCAATCTTCCACAATACACAGGGGTGCTGAGCCTGGAGGCTTTGGTCTGAGCTTGTCTTTGTTAGTAAGCCCTATCATTTATTAAGGAATAACAACAGAAATACCTGATCCTTGTGCTAATTCCCAACTATGTTCTTTGATTTCCTGGATATAACAATGATAGGACTGTGTTTCTGCCTTTGGGAAATTAAGGAATCTCTGCTGAGAGCAGTTGGGATTAGGGGAATTTAAGTGTCCTGGAAGGAGTGGGAGATAAGAAATGTGTTAGATTTTAGAGGGATAATCACATTCTTTAAGTATACTGAGTGCATACTTTTTTTTTAAAAAAAATCCTTTTAGGCTCCGTTTTATTCTTTACGTGAATAGTCTCTATTATGCAGTATAATGAAAATGTTAATTTCTTTTCTCTTTTTGAACCGTGTGGGAAAAGAAAGCACGTGTGGGATTTATTGCCCGTGTAGAACTATGCAGGATTTACTCCTTCAGGCAGGTGTAGGTTTCTGCCACTGGGTGGAGCGTTGTAGACGCCCTGCAGCTGTCCCAGCCTTGTAAAGGCATCTGCCCTCCTTGCAGTAACACAGCCTTCCTCCGACGTAGAATTAAACCTTGAGACTGATAGATTAAGCCTTGACACTGAAGCACCTGAATATTCAGGCCCCCTTTCTCCTCTTACGGTTTTTAAACAGGCAGCTGCCACAACACCAACACGGCTGTGCTGCTCTGCACCCCAGGGCATGTGGTGCTGCTGGACTCCAGTGGCATTGGAAAGCATTTGGTGTTTTACAGAATGGGTCCCAGCCCCAGCTTGAGGGGATGATGGTTGGAGTGTTTCGTCTGGCAGGAGATGAAGAGAATAGATTCTGTGGTTCCTTGGTCCAGAAAATAAGAAAAACAGAAAAAAATAATAATAAAAAAAGCTATTAAACCTTAATCCTAAGCAACTGTATGTGAGAGAGGGAGAAGGTACAGAGGCCTGAGAGAGATGGACTTACCTGTTGCATTCCTTTCTGGATAGATACAAGCAGTTCCATTGCACTGCCAGTGGAGCTCCAGTAATGAAGATGGGATGTTCTATAGCATTCCACGTATAAAAAAATTACATCTTTAAGCTCCTAAAGCGCACATTTTCGGGGAAGTCTCACCTCATCGTCAGAGTATTTCTGTTAAGCTCTTCCTCCATCTGCAGATCCAGACGTTTTCCATCTGCTGCGATGCTGTTAAGCTGGGCTGGTCTCTGTCTGGCCTCTCCACCTGCCAAAGTCCATGCTGTCCGACTGGGATGCTGAGGGGGATCAGAAGGGAGATTAATCCTTCTGAGAGCCCAGAGCTAAGGGTTTGGTAACAGGGATGCTCTTCCCTTCTTCTGGAAGCAGCCACAAGGAGCCTAATGCTGGTCATGTCTTTGCTGGCTTTGGTTCGTTTACATGAAAAAGTAAATTCAACAGGTGGGCTGGAGCATGAGTCAAGTTTGAATTACACATATGGTTGTAGATTTTAGTTTTACACTGGATAAGTGTTTCTCATGGAAGTGAGTTAAGATCAAAAGATAACCTTTTTGGATTTACTTGAGGGCACTCTTTGAGAACAACTCCAGCTGTAGAGCCAGTGATGCTTGGTCAAAATGCTGGAGCCATAGGAATTGCACTGCAGATCAGGTGTAATCTCAGGCTGCTAATCCACAGCTATTTGAAATTGTCAGCATGACAGGCTCCCCCTGGCAGGTATTAAACCAGAGCAGCTATTGTTTTCCCTCTGGTGGTCATGCTCTTGCTCTGATTCAGCAGAAGCAGGGCCGTGTGTTCACACCCTACCTGGGCTGGATGTGTTTTCTGTGAGATCAGGAATTGCCCAAATGTGGCATTAGTGATTGTGAAAGCAGAGATTAATCTCTGTGAAAATCAGTGAGACAGGGAGCTGTTGCACAGAAGCTGAAGGCAGCAAGCTCTGGGAGTGAACCTGCTGGTCTGGAGAGGTGGCGATGCCCAGCCTGGACACCAAGAGCCAGGCACACCAAATTCCTTGTACCAAACACAGACATCACACCAGGCCCTCTGCATTAGCAGCAGGGCACTTAGAATAACAACAACAACAAAAGAACAAAATAAGCATCTATGAGCCAAAACCTGAACTGTGGGGTTGCAGAAAGCAGGAGGGGAAAGGCTTTGTGCCCTCATTTCTGTGTTGCTGCCTGATAACCTCTGTTAACCCATGAAATGTTTTTCATTCCTGTTACTAACTAAGCAGCTTGCAAGCACCATCTGACCACATCTCAAAAGAAAACTCACCCAAGTTTTACTCTGAGAGATTTTCAAGCTGGAAGCTCAAAAAAGAATTTTTTTGTTTTCTCATAGAAAGAATTTTTATGGTGTTAGATTCTCCTGTGAGTTCCTCACTGAGCTATATCCAAACATGTTTCTTCAGTGTTGAGTGCATGTCTTCTACTTCACATTTTCTTTAGCAGTGTATTTATTATAACTGTTGCCAGGGAGGAAAAAAAATTCATCCCTCTTTATAAACATTTAGCTCTAGTACAAGACACACATTATATAATCATTGGGCTTTTTGTTTTTCTTGTAAGAGTATTTTACTCAACAATGTTTTTCCTCTCTACTGTGGTTATTTCTAAATAGAGATTTTTCAGATCTTGAAAAGGGATTTGCAAAATCTAGTGTGTGAAGCAGAAGACAACGTAATTTTAACATGGGAGGGAGAACTTAAGAGATGGCAGAGTATTGAGAAATTGTATTTACTGGAACACTAATTGTCAGATTGAGCATGAAAAAACTTTTTTTCAGGAGCCTCTTCTGACACTCACCAGGCTAAAGTTCCTCACCCATACAAACTGAAGATGTACTCTTTTTAATAAAAGTTCATTCACCAGACTCCAGAAACTTCTAAATCACCTTAAAAATAATCATAAAACTGTGAGATTCAGCAACTCTACTGTTGCTATAAGGGTAAAAAATATTACTAATTTGGAGAAAAGCATTGTGAGTTTGTGGTGAGCAAAACGTAGAACATTTATGACTACTTCTCTAACAGTGGCAAGTATCAGTCTGCAAATAAGATGCAGGAGAGATTGTAAGGAAGTAGAATATGGAGTAGGCTGAGTATGGAGTGGGGTCTGGAGTATATATTGAATATGGAGTAGTTTAAAATTGAGGGAAAGGGCAAGTATGGATATGAACCAAGAGCTCACTGTGGCAGGTATTGGATGCAGCTACACAAACACTAGTACTTATTCATTGATGCTGTTTCTAAAGAAAGGGTGAAGTTCAAGTGCTGTGTGCCTTCACCAGGGGTGTCCTGCCTCTGTCACCACCTGTAGCATTTTGTCCTGGAGATTGGGAGCCCTGAGTCCTGGTGCTCTGGGCAGAGGTGTGTGCTCCATGGCTCTGTGCTGCTGTTTTCTCTCAGGACAGCTTCCAGGTACTGCAGTGGAGACCCATGACTCTTGTACTGCAAAGCAGGTGTGCTCCTTGCTCAGGTCTGGTTTATTTGAGGTCTCTGGTCTCTGTCTTGAGCCTTTTCCTGCTCTGCCCAGCACTGGGGTGGGAGGAAGGGTCATGGAGTGCCATGGAAAAATGCAGTCGCAGGCCTAAAAATAGATTGATTCCCTGAGAATGACTTGAGAACCAACCAAACCCAAGGAATTTGCAGTATGTTGCTACCACCTGTGTAATTCCAGTCTAAGTCACTGGCTTCAGAGGAGAATTTCACTGTGACTTCCCTGGGTAGGAAGGGGGAGTGTTGGTGACTCCCATCCCTGCATGTTTGGTGGAGGATAAGCAGCTTGGGGCTCTAACCATACAGAGAAGTTCTCTTTTTCCTTTCTTTGTGCCTTTCCTTCCCCTCTCTTCCCTTGCTCTCAGCGTGGTTTGGCATTGGTGCAGTTGTTTGGCACAAGGCTTGGAGGCAGCCAGAGCGACAGGGAATGGGCCTCTCCATGAGATTGCTGAAGGTGGAGTGAACTCCCTCTCATCCCTCAGCCTGCTACTCAGAGAGAGCAGGAGCCAGATTTTTGTGTGTCAGGAGACTCTTCAATTTGGTTTGACGCTGCAGGTGGTCCCCTGTCATAGGATCAGGGAATGTGTGGTGTTGGAAGGCACCTTGAAGCCCACCTTGTTCCACCCCCTGACGTGGGCAGGGACACCTTCCATGAGACCATGTTGCTGTCTCCCATCTGTGGACCTGAGGGACCTACTGCACAAGAGGCATTTGGAATTAAGGTGCAAAACTGCAGAGTGTTGCCCTGATCTTTTTCAGCCTTCTGATGTTTGCATTTTTGTAGTGGAGTTTCTCACAGATTTTCATGTAAACAAAGTGATGTTATTGTAACTGTCCTTCTTGTTTATCATTCCTCTCTTGGGGAGGGACAATTGATGGACTTCTAGTTTGACCAGTGTGGTTGGAGAGGTGGCAACCTGATCCTCCAATCCATGGTCATTGTCAAGAATCTGTATAAACCAAAGTAGAAAAATGAATCTCCNGCAGGGACACCTTCCATGAGACCATGTTGCTGTCTCCCATCTGTGGACCTGAGGGACCTACTGCACAAGAGGCATTTGGAATTAAGGTGCAAAACTGCAGAGTGTTGCCCTGATCTTTTTCAGCCTTCTGATGTTTGCATTTTTGTAGTGGAGTTTCTCACAGATTTTCATGTAAACAAAGTGATGTTATTGTAACTGTCCTTCTTGTTTATCATTCCTCTCTTGGGGAGGGACAATTGATGGACTTCTAGTTTGACCAGTGTGGTTGGAGAGGTGGCAACCTGATCCTCCAATCCATGGTCATTGTCAAGAATCTGTATAAACCAAAGTAGAAAAATGAATCTCCCTCTCTTTTGCCCTGACGTCTTGACTGTGTGCATGTCGTTCATTTCGTGTCCTATAAAAACAGCAGAGCACGACACAGGCACCCAAAGGCTGGGTTCCTTCCCTCCCTCCCCACTATCCTGCTTCCTCGTGCTCTCCTCAACACACTCCCTGTGCAAAGTTTGAGCTCAGGTCAGTAGGTTGTTTCTGCCACCAGTGCTGGATAGAATCTGGGAACAGAGCTAGTAGGATGGGCAAAATCTGAACTTAAAATAACTATTTTTTCCTGTGGAATGAAGTACATTGAAATTCCGAGATGCCTTCGCTGTGTGAGATGTCTCATCAAGCCATTATTTACCACTGACAGTGCTGGAATAGACCAGGGAATCACAGAATTCCATGGTTTGGGTTTGCAGGGACTTTCAAAGGACACCTAGTCCAACCTCCTGCAATGAGTTGGGACACCTTCCACTAGATCAGGTTGGTCAGAGCCCCGTCTAACCCAGCCTTGGATGTTTCCAGGGATGGGGTATCAGGGATGTACCAAATGCCTGGTACAAAGCCATAGGCACACCATGCAGTGGATGGCAGAATCTGGTAGACTGTAGATAAAAACTGGTTTTCAACTTCATGGCCCTGGTCTCATGTTCCTCCCCAAGCCCTGAGTTTATTCCAGCACCAGCCTGGTTACCTGGCCCTTTCCCAAAGTGCTCCTGAGCAGCTGAGCTCTGCTGTTGGCCTTGGCCTCTGCCAGGCTGCAGGTGGGGAGCTGCGTGGTGTGACTCAACCCCTGACATTCCATCCAGTCACCTGCAGCATCCACAGCTGAAGCAGCTCCTGATCTGCATCTGACAGAGGGTTCCAGGCTGCCAAAAAGGGTGTTCAGTGCCCAGGTTCCTCATCCCCCAGGAATGGGGCTGAGGCTGGGGCTGTGCCAGGCAGGTTTAGGGTCGTGTGTAGCTCCTGTAGCTCTTCACCATTCTGTGTTTGATTCATCTCTGAAAAACCTGGCACCTGAGCACCAGGGTGCTCCTGGAGCAGCACGACTGCTGTGTGAGCACATAGTCTGAGTCCCAGATGAGAGGAGATAAGGTTAAGTTGGTGTGTGCTGCATCCACAGGGCCCGATTAGGAAATGAGTGTTCTCAGCAGTTGCTGAACAAGTGCATTTTACAGTCTGTTGTTTGTCCCAGGGGAAGTTTTATTTATTACGTAAATTTATGATTTGTGAGCTCCTTTGAGGCCAGAACAGGGGTCAGTTTGACATGTTTTGAAGTGACTATCAGCTGTTTAAAGCATGGGTTTCATATAAATAAAATCCTTTAGGACATCAACCACCAGAAATATGCTGAAGTTCCTCAAGGTTTTTGTTAATCTGCTAGTAAACTTGCAACTGGAGCTGCCTGTGCCCCTGTCAGGCGTGAGTTTGAGATAGGAAAACAAAGGGAGGACTCTTCACGGGGAATATAACATTCTAGTGATGGCAACTGTTTTTCTAAAAATGTTTTGTGTGAGTTAACTCAGCTGCCTTTTGCAGGTGTGTGCACAGTGCTGATAGCTTGGTGGCCATGGAGTGTGGGCTGAGGCATTGCTGGCTTTTGCAGGTTGGTGATGTTCTTCAAGCTCACCTTGTGCTGAGAAGCAGTAACAGAGGTCTCTCTCCTCCCATTTCAGGTCCTGACGCCTGAATGATAAAAGTTTTTGCAACTGCTATTGCACAATTACTCACCTGTGTGAATGTGGTTGCTGAGTGTGGTAGGACTCCTCCAGTCTCAGCCCTAAGGTTTCCTGGTAGATGTGCAGCTCAGTGCTGGAGCAAGGAAAGTTAGATGTGATTTTAAAGGGCAGTTTAAGCTGAGCTGACCCTGTCCTTCCTGCCCTCCAGGGAGGTGTCAGAGATGGTGGAGGTGCTTCTGGAAGAAACCCCTTCCAGCCTGCTGCTTCCTGGTGGGGCAGGGTTCAGCCTGCTCATCTTCTTGTGGCACAGACAAGAAACCATTAGGAGTGAGGCTTGTGCCCTTCTTGAGGAACAGGGCCATGCAGAGTTACATCACTGCCAGTGCTCAAAGCTGGATTTTTCTCAGTCCCTCCTCCGTGTGTGTGCCTACTGAAGACAACCAGAGCAAACATGTGGAACTCAGCCTGTGGCAGAAGGCAGGCCCTTCTCCTGGGTTTGACCTCTTCATTCCATTTTCCAGCCGTGCTCCAAGCCTTTGAGTGTGCACAGCAGAGGTGCCTGCTGGGACAGGGCTGCTCTGCTGCTCTGCCCACCAAGTTTCAACAGCCTGCACAAGCTGTTCCTTGGAGAAGTGGTTTCTCCTGCTGTTTGTTTTGGACTGTGCCCCTGGTCTTGCTCAGCAGCAAGCTCCCTGGCAGGTGGGAAGCACTGGTTCTACCTGCTCTGTTCCTCCCACAGCTCCTCTGCTTGCCTCAGCCGAGGTCTGCAGGCTGGAGGGGTGGGGTGGAGCGTGTTCCTCGGGGCTCAGTGCCCAGGGGATGCTGCCCTCGCCCAGGCAGGGCCGCAGGAGGGCACTGCACTGTTGTCACAGCAGGCAGAGGTTCTCTGGGGTGACCTGGGAGAGGTGACTCCTCAGTATTATCCCTCAAGATGCCCCGAATTTCCTGTGTAGCTGCTCTGGCAGGGCTGTTCCTACCCGTATTTGTGTGCAAGGCTGTTCATACCCATGTTTGTCCACATGAGCACTCTCCAGGCTGCCTCTGGAAAGTATCTTGGGTGTACTTTGAGCTGAGGAACGTGCCACATCTTGCATGGACTGCAGCAACATGCAGCACACGTGAGACCTGTGCATCCCTGCAGTCACACCACATGGCTGATCGCTGACATGATGGCCTGAGACCCTGTTTGGGAGGGATCCAGCATCTCCTCCGACAAAGAGATGGCTCAAAGTCAGGCTGAGGTTTGCCAGAATTCTTGGGCAGCCAGGGACCATGCAGAAAACTATCCTTGGATGAGGCCATCCATCTCCTGAAGGGGAAGGATGGGGATACCTGGCAAATAAAGTTTATAAGCCATGGCTTTGCAGAGTTCTGCAGCACTTGTGGCCTCGAGTTATTTTTTTCCTGCACTCAGTGGGGCTGGGGTTGGGTCCCTGGGTAGCTTTTGGAGTCAGTAGATGCCTGTTCAGGGTTCACAGAGGCTCACTGTCACCCGTGAGATGGGCTTATGTTTGTTCCTAACTCCTTTTGAACAAGTTATGCAATAAATTCTGCAGATTTCACCTCCACTGATAGAAAGTCTCAAGATGTGGAAATGAGGGTGGCAAGTGGGTCTTCAGGGATGGTGCTGTTAGGAGCTGGGAGAGACTGTGACAAAGTTGCATTAACAGTCCCAGGAGGTCTGGTGCAAAACAAGGTGATAAGGGATTTTTTACTCGTTGTAAAACTGTGTTGTACAAGCTTGTCTTAAATTTTATAGATGAGGAGTTTAGTACTTGCATCAGGAAGTGGTATACTTAAAGAACTCTGATAAATGGTGCTTATTTTAGTAATCGTGTCATTTATGCTGCAGCTCCCCTCTTTTTGTCCTTGCTTGTAGTTAAAGCAAAACCTTGGGGTGGGGAGGAGGAGGACAAAAGACAAAGAGAAATGTAAAGATTAAAGGATGTTATAGATCTTCCCAGTACCACAAAGTGTCTCTACCAAATCATACTTAATGCTTTACTCATCAAAGGCAAACATGCCAGCTCTTTCCAGCTGGCTGGCTGTGCTTGGGCAGTGACATATCCACCCAGAGCGGGATTTTTTGTGGATTACACCTCTCAGAAGACTGGACTGTGGTATTGTTGTCTGGCTTGGACTCTCTCCATCTGGGAGGGCATGTCTGAGTTGTGGATTCAGCTCACAGCCTCCTTGCAACATGCAGCCAGCACTCTGCAAGCCTGTCACTTTTGGTATGATTTCAGTTTGACTGGATTTATTCTGAAACGCTGGCTGACAGAAAGGATTTCCCTTTATGCTGCTGCTGCTATTGCACCAAGCTCAAACCTGGGTTGGGAAACTCGGCGCTGCTCTTGTAAAACAGCTTCCACTTGCCTCCGATTACAGCAGGAGATAAACCACGCGGGCAACAGGAAACGCAGAACTGGTAACTGGGGGAAGAGAAGCACAACCAGGTGTAAGTCATTAATAAAAAAAAAAAAAAGGGAAGGGATGAATTTGCAGCCGGGCAGCATCCCCAGCAGGCCCAGGAGGACCGGGCAGCGGTGCCACGGCTGTGGTGCAGCTGAGGTCAGGCTCGCAGTGCCGCTCTGACACAGCCCGTGTGTGCTGCGCCGTCTGGGATGTGCTCATGCCTCCCTCCCTCCCTCCGGCACCATCCGCAGCCTCCGACCGAGATTGGCTGCGGCGGAGTCAGCCCATATCTTACTAGAGGGAAACTTGAGACCCACCAAGCCCAAATGTCAAATGCTGCTTAGTCAGATGAATAGCAGCACTCACCAGCAGCCAGACCGGGCGCTTTCCACATTTCATCAGGGGCAGCGTTTTGCGTCGAACCTTTGTTTCTCAAAGGAACGTGTTAAAAAAAAAGAAGGGGGGGGGTGGAAAACCCACCAGCTTCTGTGGAGCTGGCAGCGTGCGTGGAAAACCAGCATCTGCCACGTAAAAAAAAAAAAAAAAGAAAAA
>VYXD01001580.1:510-12639 GCA_013397195.1 Hylia prasina | reverse complement strand
ATATTTTGTGAATTACAAATGCTCACTTTCTGGTACTGGAAGGCTGCTGAAAGGTTCTCCCAGAGCTTTCTCTTCACTCCATACATTAAATAACCCCAGCTCTCTCAGCCTGTTCTCACAGGGGAGGTTCTCCAGCCTCCTGACCATATCTGTGGCCCTCCTTGGATCAGGAGGTCCAGGTGCTCCTTTTGCTTGGGGCCCCAGAGCTGAGCCCTGTTCTGCAGGTGGGGTCTCAGGAGAGGAGAGTTTATGGGCAGAATTATCTCCATTGACTTGCTGGCCATGCTGCCTTTGATGCAGCCCAGGTTTCTGGGCTGTGAGTGGACAGTGACAGGACATACCAAGTTTTTCATCCACCAAACACCCTCAAGTCCTGCTCTGCAGGGCTGCTCTCAATCCCTGCACTGCCCAGCCTTGGGATTGCTCTCACCCATGTGCAGGACCCTGTACTTGGCCTCACTGAACTTGCTGAGGTTTGCCCCAGCCCACTTCTGTCCTGTTCCTCTGCATGGCATCCCTTCCCTCCAGAACATCAACCACACCACTCAGCTTGGGAAGCAGCACCTCTGCCTGGGATGCACCTCACCTAAAGCAAGGACTTGCAAGTTAGGCTGAGCTGAAGGTTATCCATGGAGCTGCAGGAGCTCTCTGTCTAAATACAGACAAAAGAGTCACCCACACAGGACCTGCTTTCCTTAATCCTCCACTCCCATTATTGTGGCTGCCTGGACATGTAAATCCACTTTAGGCCAGGTGATCTGTGCACTAAAAAATAAGTCAGGACAAGGGAGGTGGCTGTCCCAGCTCCCATCAGAGTCAAGAAGTCTGGAGAGGGAATGTGCTCACCCTAAAGGTAACATCACTGTGACCAGGCTACTCCTCCTTAGGCTCCATGGACAGATCAGTCTCAACCCCAGTTTCTTTCCAAGTTCTGGTCTTCCCTTAAGTTAGATTATTTCAAAGATCTCTGCATCACAGTCCTTTTCCAAACTGTTTTTCAGTCAGATAAATGGCATGAGTTAAAAATCACAGAGACGGTGTCTCAAGTTTTAGAAAAATAAATTTGTAATATCCAGTGAATTTGGAGACACTGTGGGGAAGTTCTAAGAGAAGATGGCAACTGGCCACCTGCACCCACAGCCCAAGATGACTGAGCCATTTCCCTGATGGGAACTTACTACCTCTATTTGGCTGCTGAAACAAAAATCTAATTTCTTGCAAGAAAAAGACACATGAAGAATAAAACACAACTTTTCTATTTTCCCCTATAAACTGTTAAACTACTCCCAAAATGGAATTTCAGAGAACTGTAGAAACGACAATTTTCTGCACATTTCCATTGCCTCTGGTGAATACTCTGCAGGGATACTGTAATTTCTCCCCATCACAGTTTGCTCCTTCATGTCAATGAATAACTCCGTTTTAAATCCTTATATACATAATAATCCTATTTTCTGCTTGAAAACTGCAGATTTTTTCCACAGATCCAAAAAGGAAAGCCACTGTTGGTATGAAATCATGTTTTCTAACAATCCACAGTTAATCCTGTGTATTCTTTGTTATCATTTCCCATAAAAAATAGTATTTTCACAGAAGATTGGGGGAGAGGAAAAGCATTTTGCTTTCAACTCTAATCCAACCTTTCTCTATTGCCTCAGTAATCTCCCTAACATAAAAGACTGAGCTCCAGCAAAAACCCAAAATACAGAAATGTTGAGACAGGTATGACTCATGACTGCCTTCCCTCAGACCTCTCCCAACACATGGGGAGTGTCTCTGAAGCTGACTCTGTTAAGTAAGATTGTATATTAAAAGTGATAAACAAGCATTTTCAGGTCATTTTCTCTTCCACAGTATCATCACTGTCACTGGCAGCATGTGGAATTACTCATCCTTCCAGTATTTTTGGCAGAAAGAGCAAATACCTTCAGCAAACTCCTGTTTCTGTGATTCCAGCAAGCTACGAGATGTCATTCTCAGGTTACAAGATAAAACAGCACAGCTCTAGTCAGAGAGGCAGGGGATGCAAACCTACCTCCAACACAAGACTCCAACCACCTTCCCTCATAGGATTCCTGATGCCTTTGTTAAGGGACATGATGGGATTCAAGAAGAAAGTAAAATCTCAAATCACCTCGCACTTCTGGTCATTCAAAAAAGAATAACAATAATATAATTAACAAAAGTAGATTTTGTCACCATGGGGCTAATTAAAAAGTTCTTGCAATGCTTCATGTCATGTGGATCAGGACCACGTGCAGATGCAGGAACCTTGTGTTAATTGGAGCAGAACTAAAATGGGAATTTTCATGGCAGTGTAGTCACTTCTCTCTTTGCAAGATGAAAATATGCACATTATAATTCTCCCAACCACAGCCTTGCTGCCCTGGAGCTTGTGTTCAGCTGTGCTTTGAAATAAAAGTTCAGTCATTGCTACAGGATTGTCGTATCAGTAAAGCCTTCAGGGCAGTGATTATTCCAAAACACTTCTCTGCTGCTTTTTTTTTTCTAGTTGTGCAATAAAAAGTTGGTCTACACATACACAAAGGGGCACAGATGCCCACCAGCAGAGAAACCACAGTAACCTAGCCAGAGAAATGGACACTGATCCACCTCTTCCAAGGGCTCTCCCAGGAGATGCAGCAGCCCCAGGGCTGGGTGTGATACCTGCTCCCCTGAGTGATCTGGGCCAGCTCATAGACTGAGGCAGAGGTACTGCCCAGGAGATACAGGACCCATCATGGGATGAATGGAGAGAAGCATCTCAGATGGTTGCAAGATTTACTAGGGATGTTTAGGGGAGGAATCACTCTTGTCTGGCCATGCCCTGCTCCTGCTCAGTGCAGTCAGGATTTCCTGGCTGGCTGAGGGCTCTCTGTTCTGTGTGCTCGTGTGTGTGGGAGCACATGTGCTGCAGCTGGAGTCACAGGGCACGTGTGTCCATGGTGCCAGGCGCCACTGGCCTCCCTGCCCACCTGGGCACACGTGAGCTCATCTTGAGCCCCTGTCAACCAGCACACCCTGTTCTTCCAGCTTCCCAGGCCCTCTCCCCTAAGCCTGGAGCACTGCATGGGCTTGTTGTGACCCAGATGTAAGACCCAGAGCTTGGCCTTGTTGAGCCTCCTAGCGCTGGCCTTGCCCCACGGATCCAGCCTGTCCAGATCCCTCTGCAGAGCCTTCCCACCCTCCCAAAACCACCATCCCAGCTGGTGTCTGCCAACTTACTGAGTGCACTCAACCCACCCATCCAGATCACTGATATGATACTGAAAAGGACTGGCCCCAGCACTGAGCCCTGGGGAACAGCAGTTGTGATGGGCTGGATTGAACTCCCTTCCCCACCACACAGCACCCAGCTGCCCAGAGTGGTTTTTACCCAGTGGAGAGTGTGCCCATGCAGGCCATGAGCAGACAGTGTCTCCTGTCACTGTGGAAAATTTACTGAAGTCCAGGTAGATGATATCCAGTCCTTCCCTCACCCACCAAACGAGACATCTTGTCACAAGGAGACCAGCCTGGCCAAGCAGGACCTGCCTTTCCTAAACCCATGCTGGCCAGGCCTGATCAGGTTTTCCTGTACCTATCATCTGAAGGCACTCAGGATGATCTGGTCCCTTCCTGGCACCAAGGTCATACTGCCAGGCCTGCAGTTCCCCAGACCCTTCTTCTGGCCCTCCCTGCAGGTGTGGGTCACATTTGCTAACCTCCAGTCAGCCAGCACTGCTGCTGAGTGACTGCAGGTGGCTCAGTGAGTGTCACCACCCCCTTGGCACCACTGTGTGGGTCCCATCCAGCCCCACAGTGTGTGCCTCAGCTGTGTGGAGGTCACTGCCCAGTTCCCCTTGGATCACGGGGCTTCATTCTGTTCTCCATCCCTGTCCTCCAGCTCAGGCAGGTGACTACCCCAAAAACAACTGGTATGAACTGCAGCATCTTTTTGGGTTCCAAGCAGATGTGGGAGCCCTCACCAGGCATAGAAAGGGTTCAAAAGCATGGGTGTTAACAGCAGAGACTGCAGCAATGAGGCCTGTCCCTTTCTCAACAAAGAAGGGTGGCAGAGCACTCACTGTACCTCACAGCCCTCACAGGCAGGTTCAACCAGCAGCAAAGCCAGGAACCTCTTAGACACAGACAGAAACACAGATGCTTGCCCAGGATTTCAGCTTCAGATTTACAAATTTTTAAGCTGTGAGAAAGGGCTGTGTCACAATATGCACTAAAATCTTGGAAAATTGTCCCACTCAAGTCTGAACCATGGTTCAGTGCAAATTAAGGGGTACAAGGAAGGGAAATACCAACTTTAATTAGGAAATCAGTCTTATAATTTGTGAAATAATGTGTAAAGCAGAGTAACAATACAAATGGTGCAGAACTATGACTGGTACAGAAAACTCAGAATTAAGCCTTGCTGTCTTTAATAGTGCGTTGCAATTTAGCAGTCAGCCCAGAGCTAACCCCAAAGCAAGGCACCAGTGCAGATCACTCAGTTCTGCCAGAATGAGACCAAAACTCCAGGCCTGGCCACAGACAGCACATGCCCTGGGCCTGGAGAGATGTGACAATCACAGCCAGACACTGGACTTGCTTGTACAAACTGATCTAGAGGTGCTACTGATCCTAAGTGCCTCAGTGTGTTCCTGCCTATTGCCTCTGATGGGGACCAGTGACTGCAGCCCTTGCTGGCACACACAGCCCCTCCAGTGCCCAGAGGGGTCACTGCCCCCTGAGTACAGCCCATGAGGAGGCCCATTCAGGCCCCAGGGGAGGGAAGTGTGCAGCCTCTGTCAAGAGTCCCACAGTAGGGCAGTGTTGGGGGATGTGAAGGGAGCTCTGAAGGGAGCTCGTTTGGGGATATCTGGTCAAAGCAACCATAAAAGGCATGAAGATAAACTAGATGTGATGGGGAGGCTGTGATGAGAACAAGCCACCCAAAGGGGTAAGGATATGTGAGGCTGAGAATATTTTTACAGTAGGGAAGTAATGGGAGACACAGTCATAAAACCTGACCAATTAGTGTTAAGTAACCAGAAACAAACAGCCTCACTCACACCAGCTGATGGGATGGGCTCTCTAGAAGCTGTAGGCAGCCCAGGACTTTGCAACTGATAAGGATGCAAAGCTCAGTATCCAGATGTTGGATGAAGACTGTGGGATGTCAGCTGTTGAAGAACTATGCAGGGACACAGAGCAGCCAAGAGGGGCTAGACAGAAGTGTTTTAAGACCCTGGTTGGGCGAAAACCTGGGCCAGTCAGTGCTGGGCTGGCTGAGCTCTACACTTGACCACCACAGTCCTGGCTTATCTAATCTTTCTGTAACTCTGTGCAACCTCCCAGGGTCCCATCTGTGTGCTGCAAGGACCAAGTGCCAGAAACTGGGCAGGCAGCATGTGCAAATTTGGGGCCAGCCCCTGAAATCAGATATAGGGATAGGAAAAGCAGAGCCCCAGCCTGTGGTAGCAGCTCCTGCAGCCAGTAGGAACTCACCCTAGAGCCACTGAGGCAGGAATACCTTGTGTCCAGGAATACAAGAGCAGCTGCTGGGGGGAGCAAGGATGAGCAAGGGGAGTGAGGGGCTCCATGCCAGCAGCTGCAGGACAGCCACTCCCAGCCTGTGTGCTGATTCTGGGGCAGGCAACTCCGTGTACATCCCACACACCAGGTGTGCACATTTGTATCCAGCAGCAGCAATTCAGAGCAGCTGGCAAGTAGGGCACTGCAGGTATGGGCAGGGTTACCAGGAGAGCATGGGATCCATGTTGGTACCTGGAAATACCCGAGTGTGGTGTGCCTTTGGGAGGAGCATCTGGGTGATGCTGAGTGTTTGGTGTCAAGCTGGAGCAGCTGGTGAGGAGGGGACCTGTGGGATGGGTCAGAAGGCTGTGGTCCATGCTGGAGTGCTGGGTGGACAGAGGGGTCATACTAATGCTCAAAGGATTCCTGAGCGTGCACATCCTCGTGAACCCTGAGGGTGTCACCTGAGTCTGCCAGCCCCATCATGGCACGGTGCCTGCATGTCACCTGTGTCCTGTGTGGGGGTGCTGCTAACAGCCATGTCAGTGTCATCTCTGTCTCACTGTCCACGTGTCTGTGTGTGACAGCAGCTCAGCATCAGGGCTGGCTGACCCTGCAAACAGGAAGGGAACAGCTTGGACAGAAACCCTGGCTAGAGGGCCCTCAGGCTGGGATCTCAGTGGCCACACAGGAGGGTCCTGGGCCACAGGAGCAGAAGGCAGCAGCTGCTTTTCAATGGCTTAAGAAAAGCATTCACCTCTAGCAGAACAGACACACCTGCCCCAAGGCAGAGGGGCACAGCACTGGCTCAGATGTGCCTGCAGAAACACTCTGCTAGCCCTGAGCACTGCAATGCCAGCACTGGGATAACACCTGTATCAGGATCACAAAGTCTTTGCAGCCTGGGGACCAGGGCTTCCTTAATGTCATCAAAACTAGAGACATCCAATCGAGATTTCAGCCTGCTGTCACCCAAACACACACTTTTTCTGGCTCTACTGCAGAGAAAGGGGCACAGGGCATGTGTGAATTTATCATGATGGAAAGTCTGCACTCAGCAGACAGTGCTTCCAGATCCCATACACAGATTCAGATAACAGAAGCTCATTGAAACCTTGTGATGTATTTAAGCCAAACACCATGGAGAAGCAACTTTTCAAACGTCCTGAGTGAGTTACACATCCAGGCAGAGAATCCAAGACCTGAGAACTCTTAGTGGCAGTCCTCTGTGGGATACAAACACCTCTTCCAGAAGGGCTGAAGGCAGCAGTTCTTCTCCAGCTTGTTCTCATTCCCACTCACAACCCAAAGCCACTGCAATCATCAAGGTTTATACAGGTACAGCAAGAGCCTAACTGAGCTGGCTAACCAGCCTGGCTGACAGAAGGATGCTGCAGGCCACATCTGGGGAAGCTCTGAAGCCTGAGGCTCTAAAAACTCAGCTGCTGGAACTAAAGCAGCACTGCTGACTGTCCCCACTGCACTGGCCCACAAGGAACTGGGTCTGTATCTCAGAGTATGTCAGCCTATTCTCACAGACAGGGAACTGAAGCTCTTGGGAAGAGGAAGGAAGCTGCACCTCACTTACAGGCAGCAAAGACACAGTCCAAGCAACCCATATGTATCTCAAATCATGCTAATTTCATGACTATTCCCAAAGTCCCATTTCACCTGGCTGTGCTTAGACTAACTGCAAGGACAATCCCTCTACAGTCCCACTCCATTTTTCCTGCCTGGAAAGCCAGCAGATTGCCATTCTGTCTCCAGTATGCACTGAGCAAAGAGTCAGGAGAGTGGGGCATCTAGAGTTCATCAAGATGATCCTTCAGCAACTCTGACGAGAGCATGGCATAAACCAGAAACACATGGACTGCTGTTGCTCTGGTAAAGAGTAGGTTTTTATCTGCCTGAAGTGCCTTTTAATAGAATTTTCTAGCCCAAACTTACATCACACTATTTCTCCAGAAGTACTTCTGTAACAAACTTTACTGCTCTGTGAACTTCACACCCTGCAAACCACTTTAGGATATGGAAGTGGGCCAAGGGAAGCATGTGGATACATTTCCTGCCATTGTGAGATGATGAAATTGTAATCTGCTTTACCAGGGAAGAGGAACTGCTTCCCAAGGCAGATCAGGATATTCTCAGTGCCCAGTCAGGGGGAACACCCTGAATACAAGCACTACCTACCTCATGGGATCAATAAAAGAAAACCACCCTGAGGTAAGAGGTAAGCACAATGAAGGCAATAGCTGAAATGTTTCTTTAGACTAAAGCTGTGACTTGCACTGCCTCACACAGTGATGCACCACCCAGCTTTCCTGAGCTCAAGCTTAGATGCAATGGGCACTTAGCCAAGGCAAAGCAGTCCAGGGGCCACAGTCTGACTGCCACCCTTTCCCCTACATGCTGGCAAAGCAATGTTCCCCCTCATCCCCGCCACAGCACAAGGGGTATGGAACCCTGGAAGGGTGTAACTCTTTGGACTAAACTCAGCTGAAGGTACTGACACATCAACTTGGTACCAGCCAAGAGAGGCCAGAGTCTCCAAGCAATCTGTATTCAGCACCCTAAGATGGATCTTCTCCCACAACCAGCAAGAGCAAGAAAGAGACTTAGGCTCCTCTGGTTTGCCTCTGTCATCAAGCGGAAAAACAGGAAGGGCAACTTCCAGTACCATGGAATCACAACAGCATTAAGACCTGTTTCCTGCAGCTACATCTCTCAGGGAAGACATTACACCCCCAAGTGCTTTGCCAGTTCACACACACACCATGCCAAAGGGAAGATGGGCAATTCCACAGTCACAGTCCTTTGAGGGGCTCGTGCCCTTCCCCAAATGCAGGTACTGCCACCATTCAGACGGCAGTAAGAGGGATGATTCCTAAACTGTGGATGCACGCAGGGAGATGCAGGGGGAAAGGGTCGCTCACCCTTTCTGCATGAGGGTGGGGAAGTGTCAAAGGGGCAGGACTCCCCTCTTTGACGGGAAGGCAGGTGAGCTCACACAAACTGGGGAGGCCTTTTAAGCCACGATGTCCTTCAGAGCCGCAGGCAGCTGGGGGAAGCTGAAGCAGTAGCCGCTCTCCAGGGTGCGCTTGGGCAGCACCCTCTGTCCCTGCAGCAGCATGAGCGCCCGCTCCGCCCCAAAGACCGCGCGCACAGCCCAGGCGGGCACCGGCAGCAGCGCCAGGCGCCCCAGCGCCGCCGCCAGCTCCCGCGCAAAGCTGCCATTGGAGGTGCCAGGGGAGGACGGGGCAACCCCGTTCAGGATGCCTTGCACAGACTCCTTCTCCAGGGCGTGACACACAATCCCACACAGGTCCTGGATGTGGATCCATGGGAAGGGCTGGAGTCCAGAGCCCATGGGGCCTCCAAGCCCCAGACGGAAAGGCAAGAGCATCTGGGAGATTGCGCCGCCATCTCGACCCAGCACTACGCCTGTGGGGAGAAGAGAGTGAGACCAGCTGCCCCTGCCCAAAGGGCTAAAGCCCCCTTCACACCCAGACCTACAAGCAGGGGAATCCTTAGAGGGTTGGACTGCAACAGGACCCCAACAAGGAGGCCAGCACTAACTGATGCCTGTGTGTGGACCTGTGGCCCCAATTTTTGTGAATCTGAGAAATTTCAGTCTGCCAGCAGCTTGCTGAGTATTCCCAAGGGAAGAATTCTTGGGAGAATTTATCTTTCAAGGACAGTTCCTGTAAACAATTGCTCTTGTGCTCAAAACAATTTGGTGTAGCTCTACCTTTGTGTTTCTCTAAGCTTGACCAGTGAAACCAGAGAGGTGTCAGTCCTATGGACCAATAATATGCCTCTCAGCACAGCATGTTATAAGAGGGCTGAATGAATTGTAAATAAAGCCTTCTGATCTTTCTTCTACCTTGAAGTCAAGCTTCTTTATCTCATGTCCAACAGCAACAGATGCCCTTTACCCACCTCTCCCCACTCCTGCCCCAGCAGTAAAGCAGTCACCATTAATAAGCCCCATCTCACCTGATCTCACCACGATGCCACGAGTTGGGCTCCCAGGGATGAGAGCTGCAGCCTCCCACGAGCTCACCAGGCGTGAGAAGAAATCAAAATCCCCTCCTGGACTGTCTTCAGTGTACTCAGCTGTGGGGCTGGGGCGGTAATACCCTGCAGGGTAACAGCAGAAAGGGGTCAGGCTTGAATGATGACACCAAGCCCCCCCTTCCCCACCAGACCATCCTCTCTGCCTCCAGGAGCCCAGAACTCCTGTGAGGAAAGGCTGAGAGAATTGGGATTGTTCAGCCTGGAAAAGAGACCTAATTGCAACCTTCCAGTACCTGAAGGGAGCCTGCCAGAAAGAGAGACTACAAGGGCCTGGAGTGCCAGGACAAGGGGGAATTCCTTCAAATGGAACATCACTTTAGATTGGCTATTAGGAAGAAAATCTACCCTCTGAGGGTGGGGAGGCCCTGGCCCAGAGCAGCCCTGGATCCCCTGGAAGTGTCCAAGGCCAGGCTGGACAGGGCTTGGAGCAACCTGGGACAGTGGAAGGTGTCCCTGCCCATGGCAGGGGGTGGCGCTGGGTGGTTTTAAAGGCTCCTTCCAACCCAAACCATTCTGGGATTCTGTGAGCTCCATCACTCCACCAGGGACATCCTCACATGACCAGCACAGGGTTTCTGATGGCAGTGCTGGTAAGTTTTTGAACTGCCAACATGCTCTACAGGTTCAGTAGGATGCACTAACACTCAGGCAGCCCCAAAACCCAAACAGGCCTGCAAGCAACACACTGAACTGGCTGGAAGGTGCCTGCTTTAATATTGGGCATCACAAAGGATAAACCATGGCAGCTTTAAAGACTGCAGCAAGCAGAAAGTTGGGAGATAATGCAGAAGGCTTCAGGTGAGGCCTTACACAAACTGATTCTACGGGATGCCTAGAGGCTTTCACAGGAAAACACAGAAAACCTTCTGCCCTAAAGACACCAAGACAAAGCACAGGGACCCAAATTCCTCTCCAGCAGTACTAAAAAGCTCATCAAGGCTTGCCTAAAGACAGTGACATTGATGGCAGTAAAGCTGACATTTGAAGGCAAGACACGTGCTCCTGAGGAACTGTGTCTGTCTGCAGGTAAAGGCTCTCCAGGTCAGCACGAGTGATGTCCTGGCCAGGCCCAACCAATACCTACGCCAGTGACCAGGACCCAGGCTTGGGGTGGCTGCTCAGCAGCAGCAATGGCCTTGGCCAAGGTCTTCGTGGTCTCCACCCGGCTGCTGATGACCTCCCTGCAGAAGGCATCACTCCACCTGGGAAAGGGAGAACCAGGGATTGAACACTTCACAGGAACATCCCAGGAAACACTGCCACCAACGGGGACCCCAGCCAACACCAGCTCACAAGCACAGGAGAGGTCACAGGAACTCCCCTCACCCCAGGGCAAAGGGAGGACGTGTCATCTTCCAGCATAAAAGGAACTTTGGAAGATGGTGACTCTTCACTTCCCTTAAAAGATTGTGGGGTTTGCCTTTGGACAAAGTCAGCAAAGGAGCTAGACACCAAAGCTGGTGTTCCTCCTAGAAGTCAAACTTTGGTTCTCATTTTGCATTATCAAATGTAGGCATGGCACCCAATGTCCTTTTGGAAATGTGGAACTAATTTTTCTGGCCTCCAGCTATAAATCCAGGAGGGAAACTTTCTTCCAAAGGTCTCTCCAAACCTACCCGGCTGACAGAAATGTTCTGGGTACTTCAGGATGCAAAATGTCAACAGTTGGTTAATTCAAGAGCTTCCTGGTCATTTGTTCCCTCCCTTTCTATCTCCTCTGACAACACAGGAATGTCTTGCCTCCACCTTGTCCCAACAGCACTGTGGAACATCAGGTTACCTGCGGAAAGGGTTGAGGACATTTTCCCCAGCCAAGTTGACCACAGCTTCACACGGGGGCAGCCCGGAGCGGGACAGCTCTTCCTAGGCAGGAGCAACAGAGACATCACACATCAGCCCCCCTCTCTGCTCAAGCCTTCCCTGCAAATAAGCAGAACCCAGATCTCCCTCGGCAGGGTCCCTCTATGCCACAGAAAGCCAAAGCATGCAGGCTGGTTTCTCAGCCCTGTCACGTTTCCCCTCCTGTGACCGCTCCCATCTCATACCCAGGTGATCCGATCCTTGCCCTCTCGTCGTGACACATGTGTAACTTGGTGCCCTCGGCGCTGCAGCAGCTGGGTCAGGGCTCTGCCCACGAAACCCGTCCCACCACCTGGTGACAGAGACAGATGGGCAGTCACGGCTGTGTCCCTGGGCCATCACCCCCGGCACCAGAGGCGCCCCGTGCCTGGGCGCGCATCACCGCAGCCCCAGCAGCGCCGCTGGGCCCCGGCCCGCGCACCATGGCCAGCCCCCCGTACCCCAGGGGGAAAGGTGGCCTGGCTCCAACCCAGCGGGCAGCGCCCGCAGTCCAGGGCCGCCTTCCCCTTCTCCAAAACTGCGTTCCGCTCACAGCCCCGCACTCACACGGGCCCCGCACTCACACGGGTCCCGCTCCCTCAGCCCCGCACTCACACGGGCCCCGCATTCACACGGGCCCCGCACTCACGGGGTCCCGCTCCCTCAGCCCCGCACTCACACGGGTCCCGCTCTCACACGGGT
>VYXD01001579.1:3685-20223 GCA_013397195.1 Hylia prasina | reverse complement strand
AGCGCCCCTCTGCAGGGACTGAGGCCCGTTTTGGGGAGCCAGGGCTATCCCACACCCTCCAGACTGGACCCCTCCCTTCTCAAACCCCATCTTTTCCCTGATCTTTTTTGGAGGCAAGGCACCTGCAGCTCTGTGGTGATTGTTAAAAATAAAAGATTAGAGCGAGCACAGTTTTGCGTTAAAATTTGTGCTCCCCGCTGGAACTCTGAGACCCCAGCGAGGGTCAGGAGTTAAAAGGGGTCCCGAACCTCCATGCACTGCCATCCAAATCCCGCTTTCCCGACAGTTCAATTCAGCTGTAATCTTCCTGCCGTTTGGGCAGAATTCCTGGCCACCTCCATCCTTTTTTTTACCCCTGCACCTCTTTTCCCCTACGCTACTCAGAAAAAAAAAAAAAAAAAGAAAAAAAGAAAAATCCTCTTTACATCCCTGTGGAAACAGCACGGGGGCTGCCCCACGGGTGGGAACACTGCTGCCCCTCAGGGTAACCCCGGGGGGCACAGCTCTGTCTCTGGGGTCAGGCCCCCAGCACAGCCGCCGGTGCCCACCAGTGTCACCAGCGGAACCAGTGAACTGCTGAAACGTGTCTGAGCCAGTTCTTCCTTCACCAGAATCTTCCTCCAAAGGATGATTTTTAGTTTAGTTTAGTTTGGTTTGGTTTAGTTTGGTTTGATTTCACTTAATTTTGTCACCTGGAGTTTTCCATCCCTCCTGGAGCGGGTCCCCTCCTTTCCGGGGCTCACGCTCCAGGAAGGATCTGCTGAAACCTCTGTCCTCCCCGGACACAGAGGTGCCCGTGTGCTGTTGGGGCAGGGGTGTGCAGAGGGGATCAGGCTGGAGCCCCTCAGCCCTGCACAGAGAGAGCCCTGGAAGGAACCTGCAGCTTGGCAAAGCAGGGACCCTTCCCTGGGGAGGGATGGATGGATGGATGGATGGATGGATGGATGGATGGATGGATGGATGGATGGATGGAAGGAGAGGCAGAGCGTAGTGTCCCTGCTTCCCTCTGGGAAGGGAGAGGCTGCTCCTAGCACTGTAGGGATGATTCCCTGCAAGCCTCTGGGGCAGTTTGGGATCGCACTGAGGCCTCAGTGCTGCTTTGGGGACAAACCAGACAGAATAAGGTGAAGGGCTGAGAGGGACTGGTCCTGTTTGTGTCAGACTGGCCCTGCAAATCCCTGAGATTTTAGGATGTGGCACAAGCAAGGTGGTTTGTAGGGATTCAGAGGACAGGTGTGGTACCAGCCACTGCTCACAGCCTTTGCTCACACCCCCAGACCCTGAGCTGGGCATCTGGGGCACAGGGAGTGAAATCCAGCCCAGGTGCCCCGGGACAGCAGCCCAGGAAGGGGTAGCTGGGGGAAAAGGGATCCTGAACAGCACGGCTACCCCCAGATCCTGCTGGGATGAGGAGCGATGTGAAATTTCCCTGGTGGCAGGGGTGGGACAGACTGCTGGAGGCTGGGGCAGATCCCTGGGACACAGCGGGGCTGAGCAGGGTCCCTGCTCCCCCTGTCCACCGGGACACCCCTCACCCTTATCCTGGGGGCAGAGGCATCGCTGCATCCCCTGACAGAGCCCTAGGGGAACCACAGCCGGGGGGAGCTGGTAGAAATGCAGCCAGCAAAACCCCTCATGGCCATTTTGCATTGAAAACACCCCAGAATTTTCCCCACATCGGTAACGTCTGGGATGTTTGGGATAAAAAGCACGGCATAATTTTGTTGGTTGGTGTAAAGAAAATCCTTTTGATGTGGCAAATGTCTCACAAAAAAACAATCCCCCATCCTTGAAATCTTTCTCGCTTACAGAACGTGCTTTTCTAACCTAACCCTCCATCACCTGGAGGTTCCACACAAAACAGGACTTCTTCCTTCCCGACCCTGGGAGGATCAAACTGCAGATTCCAAGTGAAGCAGTTTAAAAGCAAATTTAAAGCAAACAAACAAACAAAAACCACCAAAAAAACACCAAGAAAAGCACCGGAATGTAGGAAATACAACAGCAAAGAGCCAAGATGCCAAACTCCTGGGCTTTAATTTTTGGGGGTGATTTTCCCCACTCCCTGATTACCCCCATTCCGCGGAAGGTCGCCAGGATCCCGGGCTGTGCAGATGTTATTTCCAGGAGTGCAGGTGTTATTTTCCAGCCCGGCTTGTCTCCCTGATAATAATGACACATTCGGGACTCATTTCCACACATAAGTTGTCCTTTGCTGTGCCAGCCCGTGCCTGTCACAGCGGAGGTGTTGACCTCGGTGAGCCACAATTGACACGGAGATGGAGGCTGATTTTTTGGGGGGGCGTTTTTCAATAATCCAGTATAAATGCTAATTTATTTCTCGCCCCGAAAGCAATGGATTCCTCTAAATAATCAGCGGTGGCCTCTCTCCGCACGGTGACAGCGCTGTGGTGGCAGTTTGCCTTGAATCAGCTCTCACCAATAATTTGCAGAGATTAAAAGGGTCTCAGAAACGGAGGCTTAAAGAATTGCTTTCCAGAGACGTGGCGAGATTGGAAAAGGAACCCGGGGTTTCCAGTGTACTCTAAAACCATTTCCACATAAAGCCCGGAATTAGGAGTTTGAAGTGGTGCTAAATGGGCTGTTCATAGGCAAGGCAAGAAATTAACCTGGCACAGGGACATGGCCGCTCCTGTGGCCGCCGCCTCTCCTTTGCCTGGGGAAATCGAGCCCTGAACAAGGAACTGAAGGCTGGGATGCCCGGCAGGAATGCCCATCAGGAATATCCGGCGGTGGCACGGCCGCACCACAAGACTGTGTGGCAGGTCTGGGGGTTGGCTCACCCTAAAATCGGGTTTAGGGGGTGTTATCTCTCTGTCCACCTGCAGGGTTCCCTGCCCCTCTTTACATTACGAGAGCTATCATGGCATAACCTTTATCCTTGTGGTTGTAGGTTTTCGTTATGCAACTTTTTTGGGAATTCCCCCCGCCTCCCAGTAAATATATTGGTCTCACACACCTTTCTCTGCTTGCTGGATGGATGTGTTTTCCTGTAGGGCTTGGGTGGCAGACAGGAGACAAGCCAGCTTTCTTCCTGCCTGTGGAAGGGGATGTTTCCAGCCACTGAGCTCCCAGGTAAATGTCTTGTGTCCTCAGATCCAGCTGGGAAAAGTTTCTGGAAAGGGAAAGGTGTGTGGATGGGAGCAGAGCCGGTTCCAGTGCAGGCAGCAGGAAAGCAAAATATCCCAGAGCTGCTTTTAAGGTTTCCCTAATTACTGAGGCTGCAGAAAATACTCCAGTGCTGCACGATATTTCTGTGGCATCTCCTCCGGCTTTTCCTCAGGTAACAGAACACAGATATTTCTCTGGCATCACAGAGCTCTGTGCCTGGATCTCTGATCCTGGATCCCTGATCCTCCATCCCTTCCCCGTTCCTGGCAGCAGCATGTGCCACCAGCTCCTTTGTGCTGGGCCCACTGCCTCTCTCCCTTTGTTGAGGCTGTGTTTTTCATTCCATATTGTTTTCCCAGTTTAATTAGTGGGAATAGCAAGGCTGGCTTTCCCTGTGGCTGCAGTGTGGGTGAGGGAATGCCAGGAAAATCGGGGCTCCTAAGTTACTCTCAGGTTTAAATTTCCTCCTGGTTTGTGCTGCTCGTGACTGCTCCTGCCTTTGGAATGGGAGCCCTTCCACGTGGCACATGGATGTTTTTCCACGGGCTTTACCTGGCCTGGGCTGTGGGATCACCATAGAATTCCTGCCTGGTTTGGGATGGAAGGGACCAAAAGGACCATCCTGTTCCAAACTCCCTGCAATGGGCAGGGATGCCAGCTCCAGATTAGGTTGCCAGGGCCCCATCCAGGCTGGCCTGGAGCACTTCCAGGGTTATCCAGTGTTCCCATGCTCTGTGGCAGCTGGGTTCAGTGCATGTCCAGGACACTGTACTGCTGCTGGGGACTTGGGGTGAGTTCCATCCCTGCTTCTGCCACCCAGGAGAGATCCTTGTGTTTGGCAAGGAGGGCAAAGGAGCCAGAGGCTGCCTGTGTCCAGCCAGAAAGTTCATTTCCTGACAGCTGGATCCACGCAAACCCCCAGACAAACACATGGGTTTTCTTGGGAAAGGGGAAAATAAAAGATGAAAAAACCTCCATTTGGGTTAGGTTTAGATACTGTGTGAGGAAGTCATGAAGTAGAGAGACTTCCTGAAGGATAATCTCCATGACTTCTAAACTCAGAGCAATATTCTGTGTACAGTTAGGAGTAACCATAGTGACTTGGGGCCCTGGAGCACCCAAGTGAGGAAAAAAATCCATCCTCTTTTCCGTGCAACCCTGAGGAGTAGGATGATATCTGATGGGTGCAAGACCCGACAGGGAAATAGGGAATATGTAATTTCCCAGGGATGTGGAGAGCCAGGGAAGATGGTCCAGTGGTGCAGCTGTGGGTGTGAAATGGGGATCAGCTGGGATTTTGGGATATTTATCCCCCTACCAATGGCAGCTGAGGAGCAGCTTCAGGGCTTGCTGCCTGTCTCTGGAGCAGAAGGAGCTGGAGCCCAGACACGGCAGAGGTGGGATAAACCCGGGACAAGCAAACCTGTGGGAGCTGAGATGTGAAGGTCTGACAGCCAGTCCTGCTGTGGGATCACCTCGAGACAGGACCTGGCCAAGCACCCCTGAGCTGGCCCCTCCTGCTGCTGGATTCTCCATAGTCAGATATCTCCTCCTGGCCCTCTTGGGTCCTTCCAGCAGCTCCGGACCGTGCTGGGCTGGGAAACACCACACGACCATCCTTTAAATCCGATTGAGGGACCTAGGGAAGCTGTGGGGCAGCATCCCCTGGTTTGTGGGACAGCCTGGTGTGGAAGTGATCCAGATCCTGGATGGGGAATGGCCAGAGCTGGGAATAGCAGCGCAGGACAAGATGGGGTCAGGAGGAGTCTGTTAAACCGGATTTATGAAGGATTTATCCTGAAGGAGATGAGTTCTGCTCTCAGATGAGCACATGCTGGTGGGACATGTCTCTCAGGCTTCCTTCACAGAAATCCCTGCTGCTGTAGCCACTTTTGCCTGGATCCAAAGCTGTTCCACAGGGAAATTCCCTTTGGGCTGTGAGAGGCAGCGACAGGATGAGTGCCCTGCTGCTGACTCCCCAGCTTTGGGAATTGGCTGCTCTGTCATGAGGAGCAACATTCCCATGTGGAACTCTGCAGTGCATGGTCCCTCACGGCTGATGGACATTACCAAACCACTGTTTTGGGGCTCTCACCTGCAGGAGTCAGGCCTTTTGGGGAGGCAGGGGAGAATCCCTGAAAACATCCTATTGTTGAAGTGCTGGAATAAGCCACGCCTGTAAAAACAGGAGAGAAGTTTCACACTTGAACAAAGCACCTGAGCAGATGCTGGAGAGGTGCTGGCCTCTTCCCGATGGGGTTAATAAAAGATTTCATTAAGTTAAAAAAAGAGGAAACTAAAGTTAAGGATCTTCTCCTGTGTGCCGTGCATTTTCTCCTCCTCAAGGCCATCCTTTTTTCCACAGCCCGGGTTCCTGCTCCGGCTCATTGTTCCCTCCCGGTGCTGCTGTGCCGGCTCTGACCCGCCAGTGTCATGGCTCCCCAGTGCTGTTTGTCACCATGGAATTGGCTCTGCGAGGCAGGAGTGGCATTTCAATAACTCAAACCAGGCTCAGCGCTGCCTTCTCTGCCTCCTACAGCCTGGCGCTGGCACCGGGATGATCCCAAAGGGATGCAGGGCTGAGGGGCTTCGTCCCTTGCTTTTGCTCTTTTCTCCCTGGAGATCTCCCATAGTGGATGGGGAAGGGAGTGGAGCTGAGGCATCCAAGGATGGAAGGAGACATGGATGCCGGTAAGTCCTCACTCTTCCTGCAGGAATCTGCCCTGCTCTGGAGCCCTTGGGAATCATGCTTGGTCCTGGGGGTTTTATTTTCAGGGCTGTGGAGCTCACAAGGGCGGCTTGAGGTGTCCCATGGGAAGTTGTCCCCTGCTGGGCTCCAGATATGTGGGATACACTCCCCAGTGCCCACCCCAATTCCCAGCACTAGTAACATCTGCTGAGGGAACAAGGGTAGGGCCGAGAATTTTCTCAGGGAGTTCTTGGGTTTTGACTCTTGCCAGGAGCCAGCCTTGATGACACAAATCAATTCGGTTTTAATTCGTGTGGCAAGTCTGGTGCTGGCTTATCCCTGCTCTTTGGTCCGGGGGAAGGTTGGTAACTCCATGCTGCTGAGCCCCTCTTCCATCCCTGGGAAAGGAATTGCTGCCCATGGGAGGCGTGTGACAACTTCGGCTCTGTGTGACAACCTCGAGTCTCTGTGCCAAGCACGTCCCCGTCCCTGCTGCAAGGTGGGCCAGGAGAGGGGCTGGGAGCTGCCTGGTGGCCACTGGCAGGGTCAACCTCACTAAAAATATGGAAATAAAAGGTCCTGGCGGATGTGGGAGAGGTAGAGGATGGATGTTGTCCCTGGGAAAGAGCAGGGCCTGGGGCTGGGCATGCCCTGTGCTGGGACAGGGACAATCCCAGCCTGGCACGGGCTGTCCCTGCCCAGGGTGGGACATGACAGGTTATTCCTCATTTCTCTGTGATTCCAGCTGAGCTTCCCACAGTTTGGGGCTCCGTGGTGTGATCACCAAACCACTGAGGTTGGAAAATCCCTCCCAGCCCATGGAGCCCAAGCGCCCAACGCCCACCTTCTCCCCAGCCTGGAGCACTGAGTGCCGCCTCCAGGCCTTCCTTGGGCACTCCAAACCTCCCCGGGCACTTCCAATGCCTGACCACCCTTTCCATGAAGACATTCCCTCTGCTGTCCAGGCTGGATCTGCCCCAGTGCCTGCCACACGGAATGCCCCCCACTCGGTGCCAGAATATTGATGGCGCCTTTGCCATGTTCATTATGGCGTTAAACTGCTAATTAATTATGACATTTGTGCTACTTCATTCTGCGCCCTGGATCTGCAGAACCTGGCAGGCAGTTAATTAGCTCTCTCTATGCAAAGGATACTGGGGAAAAAAATAATTGCTTGAGGAATCATCACGGCCTTCTCTCAGCAAGGTCCTACCTACGAGCTGCCTCAGAGCCTGCTGCAGCTGCACTCCCAGAGACACCTCTGTCAAAGGCCAATCCTTTGGAAGAGAGATTTGAAGGAAAAGGTTATCTGGGAGATGTGGCTTGCTGGATGTTACTTAGTGCTTATAAGTCCAAGGGAAATCAATTATCTAAACAACTCCCGTCGTGGAATGGGTTTCTTTATTCTTTTCTAAATATGTGCTCATCTTTGTCTGTGTGGGGCTGTGTACAGCCAGCGAACCTGAGAGCGAGGGAGTAGCCCTGGCCGCTCACAGCTGCTGTCTGGCAAGACTGAGGGGCTTCCCCACCTTCCTGGCTGCTTAAAAATAGAATTTGTATTCCAAAGGAGCTGTGTAGGGATGGGAGCCCCTAGTTTCACATCCCCAAATTCTCTTCCCAAGCGTATCTTGGTTTTCCAGGCACACAAACGTGCCAAACCCCTCCAGGGTGCTTCTCTGAAAGTGCTCTTGGGGTGGTGCTTGTGGTGCCTTCTGCCTGTGGGCAGATACTGCTGCTTTTATGGGGCATCTGTCCCCAAATTCCCCTCAGAGGGTTTGGCAGCACATCCCCCTGGAACAGGACCCCCAGGAAGCTGCTCCTCTGTTTTTCCCACCTTTGCTGCTGCTGGAAGGAGATTTTCCAGGTGCCTTCAATCCCAGACCATTCCACGATTCTAACTTAGATTTTTTTTTTCAGCACACAAGGCACCGCTCTCCCTATTTTCTGCCTTCATTAATGAGGACAGGTCCATGACCACCACAGGCTCATCAGGATACAAGAGCAGGTTTTTACTTTGGGGGCCGACAAAGACGAGGAGGAAACCAGGATAATGGAAATGGTGTTTGTGCCTGCAGGGATAAACAGGAATATTCTTAACCAGACTGGAACCTCCAGCAGGTAACTTGCCCTCTGCTCCCCCTGCGAGAAAGTTGTTTTATTAGCAGATAGTTCCATGTTGAGGCTGCCACAGGAGCGTTGCAGTAATGGAGTTGACATCTATATAATGGAGTTGACATTTTATTCAAAAGGGAAAAGAAAAAGCTTTAACAAACAGGGGTGCCCCCCTCCCCCTTCCTTTCTTCCCGTGTTTTGCTGCCATCGATCACATCGAGCCACACAAACTTTGAACGGCCGCCTATGCTGGCAATTTAATAAAATTCCATACAGCGGTGGGTGCTTTGGGGATGGGGGGGACAATCAGCCTGCTGGGAACTTGAACTTGGTGGAGAAATCAAGGTAAGGGCTTTGTTCAGCAGCAAAGCACCACGATTCCAGTTGGTTCTTGGCAGCACACATGCGTTAACGTCACGCGCTGCTCCCTGTGGGTGCCAGACGCTTTTGGGATAGGTAACTCTTCCTGGGAAACAGGGATTCCTGTCATCTCCTGTCCAAAGTGCCTCAGGTATGGGCTGCTGCTGCAGGTTCTGGCGGGGTTGGGGTTGGAGAGAAAACATCTCCCGTGTTCTCCGGGTTCATCAGAGCAGGTTTGGGACAGCAGGGACAAACAGGCCCAGCTGGGCCCACGGAGGTGACAGAAGATGCCACAGCCAGGTGCCAACTGGATTCCAGAAAACTGATCCAGGATGGAAGCACCAAAGCACCTTCACTGTATAACGCTCCTGCAGCCATTCCTTCCTGTGGGGAATGAGCCATTTGGGACTTGTATCCCTGGTTTGGGTGAGCAAGGAATGACCCACAGTTGTGTCTTGTTCTGGGTGTAGCAGAAGAATCACTGAGAAAAAAAATCATGAGCTTCCAGCTCCCAAAATGCTTCAGGGAAGCAGAGTATTTTTAATTAACTCAAGTTAAAAGTCCCTTGGTGGCGTCTTTCCCCTTGTGTGTGATTTAAGTCACACATCTGCCTTTCCCCCCTTCCGACAACTTGGTTGCTGCAGCCCATTGACATTTGTGTTTCTGATGTAATAATCAGATGCTAAAACACTGAGATTACATTTGGATCAACACATTTGGTTTTTAAACCCTGAAAGTAATTATCTTTTCTCATCTACAACAGATGAAAATATCATTCTGTTAACCATTAAGCAGCTCTGAGCGGGGGCTGGTGTCACCATTGCAAGGCCTCCGTGGATTTTAACCTCAGCTTTTCCCCATGGCCGGAAACTTTTTGGGGAGCTGTGGGTGATCCTGGAGAGTTCACAGGTGGGAACTGTCTCAAGAAAAATGAAGGTGCTCAAAACCTGGCCTTGAGCATTTCCAGGGATGGACACCTGCGAAAATCATGGTTAAATTCCTTTGGTTTCGTCCAGGTTTTCCTTGAAGGAAAACATTGTGCTGGAGCCCAAGTTAGTGAGTGCTCTCTGTCTCTTGGTGCACCCAGCTTTCCACTTGGCTCCCTGCAGAACAGGGATGTGCCCAGGGGCCTTCAGACACCCTTTGGAAGGGATTCCCAGGGAGGAAACTTATAAGGAAGTCAGTAATGGCGAATTTTTGAAGTGGGACTTCAGCTCGAGGCTGAAAACACTTGGGAAGCTCTGGCCACAATTAAGGACTTAATCAGGAGAGAGTGGCAATTTCCCGAGTGCAGGAACCACCAAGTGCAGATCCAGAGATGGGAGGGAAAAGTGTCTCTGTGGCAATTAAGATCCCTCCTGCTCGGAGCCTGGGACTGGTCTCGTGGAGTGACTTTTGTTGCACAGTGGGTGCCAGGAATTTTCGGAAGCACAAACCTTGGTACCTCAGATGCCGCTCAAGGAGTGAAACTGAAAAGAGTAAAAATGCCACTGCTGCTCAGTGGATCCTCTCCTGCTGGCACGGCTTTCCCTCCTTTGGAGTAACAGCTGAAATTATGTCTTTTCCCTCCCCCCCCAGGTGCTGGCTGGAGACCCCACATGAGCATTCCAAGGATAAGAGGTTTTCCAGGCACAGTTTTCTGGATGCAAAGCCAACTGAGGAAGGTGCTGGTCCCTCAGGAGGATGCAGGGGGGTGCCTGCCCTTTTGCTTTTTGTTGTTTTGGGGCTGGTTCCTCCACTGTGCCTCACCCAGCAGCTGGGGCTGGGCTGATGTTCTCCTTGCTCCCGATTTTCCCTCCCTGGGAGCTGTTCCGTGCCTGAGCTGTGGCAAACCCAGCTCCGTGTGTTGAGTTCTCTGCTCTCACCTTCCCTAATCCCAAAGTTTTCAGGGCAGATCTGGGAAGCACTTGGTGCTCTCTCCACTAATTTCACACTCGATTACAGACAATGCTGTCGAGGTTTATTGTTGATACTTTCTGTTTTATTGCCTCTGTGGCTTCTCAGAACTCCTTGTTCCATCTCCAAATGGCAATGAACATGGAGCCTGTCACCACTAGTGTGGCTTATCCTGCTTGGACCACCTGATTCAGAGTCTCCTGAAGTCACTAGGAGTTTTTCCAGTGGATCTCAAGTCAAGGCTCCTCCAGGCTGGCGCTGGCTTTGATGGGCTTCGAGTGTGGCACACGAGGCACAATGGGCTCCTTGTTCCTCTCGAGTTCCCCAGGAGCTGTGCTGAGCAATGCCAAAGTCATCTCAAATAAATGCAGATGAAACCCTTGTCATTATTTTGGGGGGCTTGAAGGGGCACACACAAAGCTGGGATTGCTCTGAGTGCAATTACCTCCGAGAGCTGCGTGGGCAGTTCAGGAGGTGGAAGAAGCCTGGAGTGGTGGGAGTTATTCCTTAAAAGCTGACAGTATGAATAAACAACATGCCAAAGCATGTAGCTGGAATATTGTTAGCTGCTCCACTGTGGTGTTTGTTCCCAAAGATTCCTAAGGCAGCCAGTGGAGGAGTTAAGGGTGGCTCTTCCCCCTGCTGACTCCCACGCTGCAGCCAGATGGGACAGAATAAATCTCTCCTCACACACAGCCAAGCCAAAACAAATATTGTGCAGTGATTAAGTGGCAACCCAAACAGAGGCAGGCGTCCTGTGGGCTGAGGCAGGAAAACTTGGGTTGCAAAACCTCGGGTTGCAAACCTCAAGATACATTAACTTAATTTGATTATATATTTGATAGCTATCTGGAGTGGCCCATGAATTACTGGTGCCGAGGAGAAAAACTGCTATTTGTCTTTAAAATCAAGCTGCAGAAAGTAGAGACTGAGTATTTAGGGGCGTGATTGCTGCTTGCATGGGGCACTGGAAAGGTCCCCACTGTCCCTGCTGGTGACCAGGGGCAGGAGCTGCTGGAAGGACATGTGGAATTCTCCCTGTCTGATATTCAATGGTTATCATCTATTAGGGAGCAGGAACAGCAAAGTCCTTCAGCTCCCCCGTGGGTGAGCTGGAGCAGGAAAACCCCAAACCCAGGTAGGTGCCATTCCCTCCCCTCACCTGCCTTTGAACAGGGGTATGAACAAAGCCTGCCTTTAGGACAACGGGGTGGAGCTGAACAGGGATTGCTCCCGGATTCCTCTTTGAATCCCGGCACAATGGCAACAGCCACATGGAAAATTTGGGCTTATTTGTTATTTTCTTCATGCCAGTGGTAAAAACCCGGTGGTGTGTCCAGCCAGGTGGCTTCAGGCATGCCGCTGAGTTGATTTATCCCTTTACATGTGCCAGGAGATCCAGGGGAAAAAACCCCAAACCCACATTTTCAGAAGTCAAAGTCTCCCAAAGGCAAATGAGGTGAGTTGGTGTCTCTGGGAGCCCACACACACCAGGATAGATGGAGCTGGATGTCATATGGGTTTTCCCACAGCCAGCGCCCCACTGCCACCACATCGCCAAATCCCTTCTGAACTTTTTTGCTGGCACTGGAGGTGACAATATTTTGATTTGTCTGTGTGGCCCAGCTGGGAGCCACTGATGTGCTCCAGAGGAACTTTGGACAGGCCAAATTTGGAGCAGGTTTCTGTCAGACAGGACCACACAGCGTTGGGGGTGCTCTTTCATACTCAGGTGCTTATTATTTGCTGGTTATTTGCAAACCCTGGGTTCAAGAGGAAGGGAGGAGAATAAAAATTTATCCTGAATGGACTCCACCAGGGCAAAATTACTTCCAGTATTACCATTCCTCTGACTTTTTAGATACATCCTGCAATCCATTTATTGATTAATTTCCCCGAAGACTTCTTTGTGTGGGAAGAGAGTTTGGATTTACTGGGTGTGGAGTGCTCTGGGACACACCAAGAAGGGGTTTCGTACACTCTGAGTGACCATTCCTCCTCTCCCTTCCTCCTCACCACAATCGGCTCGATTTGCTCTTTGATGGCTCTGGGGTGAATTTTATTCTCGCCTCATTCAGAAATCCTTCAGAGAACCGAAATACAAAAAGCTAGGCATGTTTCCATTGCTTTTCCCCCCTGTAATATGGAGTTTTAAGTGGCCTCACTTGAGAGGGACCAATCAAGGAGCTGCTTGAAACCCACAGCAAACAGCTGCCACCCCAAGTCACCACTAATGACAACGCTGAATTCCCTTTTGTCGTGGGTTTTCATCCAGCTGTTCCCTAACTCTGAGAGGGACATCAAAGCCATGTCCTGCATCTATCCATTGCTTAAAAAGCATCCCATGAGCCAGAGGGAGTTTTGCCCTTTAAGGCCTTTGTCTTTGGGCATTTTGTATATTTAGGATCACACAGGGGGTTCCCATCCTGCCTGCAGTGTGGCAGGAGGAGCTTGACAAAGCACCTGGCACTGCCAGCACATCCCTCAGATGTGGAAATCCATGGATCTGGCACAGACGAGTGCACACAGATTGAGATGGCCGCAATGGACAAGCGCAAGTTGGGCCAAGGGTCCGTGAGGGTGGAGCGGGTGGCGTGGATCTGGGTTTGTGTCCAAAATCCCTGCTGATCCCTTCCCTTCCTCACCTGTGACAGGTCTGACACGCAGCCAGGGCCTCCCTCCCCCGGGGGGAATGCCAAGCCCCTCTGGCTACACACGGGGCAGCATCTCCTCTCGCTCCTGGGACAGGGCAAGGCTGGCCTAGGGGTCACTGGTTTAGTCCTGGGCTCACCCCACGGGCCCTGCCTTACACCTGCCTCAGCCAAAGGGGTTCCAAAACAACTTTAATGGGGTTGCTGTGGGTGTTTGGGGAAGTACCTGGGGAAAGAACTCAGGGGTCACTTCCCTGCAGCGCTCTCTGAAATGTTTCAGGCTGATCCCTGCCATACTCTGGGAATTAACCATGCTGCTGCTCGTGTGCAGGCTGTGGAAGGAGAGCTGCAGCCCAGGCTCCCTTCCTGAGCCACTGGAGCAACAAGGGAAGTGGCAAGAGGAGGAAGAGGATGAGCAAAGCCTTCAGCCATGCACAGCCTGAGTTGCTGCACCACCAAGGAGCCCCTGCCCTCGGAAGGGGCTGCACGATGGAGGGTTCGGAACTTGTGTTATCTGTGGAGCTCCTCCATGGTGTGGCTAAGGATGGAGACACATCCCTGAGGATATGAGGGATTTATGGCCATTTACACCAAAAATTTGTTGAGGCTGAATCACTTGGCCTGATTTTAGGTTAAGAATTCCATGTGGTGCTTTTATCTCTTTTAGGAGTCAGTGACTTTTTGTGGGACAACTCTAACTGAAGAGGGGGGATATAATGTCTGGATAACAGCTAGGAAGTTCCATAACGGAGAAAATCTTCCAGGGATTTTTTTTTCCAGACTCTTGAACAACCAGAGCTGAACTCTTTTCTTCAGACACCTCTTCCCTGCAGGATGTGTGTGTAGAAGCCCGGAGTGATGCATCCCACAGGTGGTGGGGAGGAGCAGCTCCATCCCTGCACATCCAAGGACACAACCACACCTTAAACCTGTTTTTCTCCCTGAAATAGTTAGGTCTGCTTGGCCAGACCCGATCTGAGGCAGCGACAGCATGATTTGACACCATTTATTTCTTGCAGTTTTTATCTCACGGAGAACCTTCTCCCTGAATTGGGGCTAAATCCCATGGAACGCAGCAGATCCCAAGGCAGGAACGAGGCACTCTGTTTGTCCAAGTGAACCTGGAACAATTCCAGGGAGGTTTGTCTGACCTCCTGTGTTTTCCCAGCAGATCTGGGATGTTTTGTATCGAGAGCATGGACGTGACTTCTGGTGGTTTAACCCCAGATATGTCAGTGGAACTCAGGGGCAGTGCATGAACCCCACTGAAACTGCCCAAACGTTTGTATGACCCAATAAAATATGTTCAGACAAACTTTGATTTTTGTGAGACTTGTGGGATCTGTGGGAGAGAAGGATGCTGCACCTAACCACTCTGCAGCCTTAAATCCTCTTTTTTATTTTTCCTAATCAAGTGCTTGTGCTTTGCAGCTGGAGCATCCCAGGTTCTCCAAGTCTGCTGGTTATTTAAATACTGGGGAGGGAGAGAGGGAGGCTGCTGCCTGCAAGGGCCATAGGGGAGCTGAAGGGAAGGGTCTTTCCTGTGTCTCTCTCCTCAGAGTCCCTGATTCTCTACGTAATTACCGTTAATTAATGGTATTGTGCAAAACGCAGTAAATTCGCCAGCACTGAATGAAACCCAAGATTCAGTGAGGCACCACCTGGTGAGGGAGAAGCACGGGGCTGTCCTGAGGCACTCACCTGCCGTGAGGTCCCTGGGTGCCTGGGTCCCTCTGGGTGTGCAGGCTGCACTGTCCCCAGCGTCCCCAGGGCAGGGAGGGACCTGTCACCGTCCCTGCGGCTCCCCGTGGGATGGGAGCGCTGGGAGGAAGCCGTAGATGCGCTGCCTCACCTTCTCCAGCTGTCCGGAATTCCACGCTGTCCTCGCCATCGGTATGTTTGCTCTTCCGGAGTGGAAAAGGACGAGCGCTGAGCGCCAAGCCCTGCCCGGGGTTTGGGGACACCCTGCTCGCCCCAAAGGTGGGGTCCTGGGGCTTGGGGAGCTTGAGGAGTGGCACCAGCCCCTGCTGCCGCGGTGTCCTGCCCCCCATGTGGGTCAGGGGCCACACCTCGTCACGCCCCGAGCTCCGCGCTGGATTTCAAAGCGATGTCCCCGGGGCCGTCAGTTTAGGGCTAAGGCCGCTCCTACCGCAGCGGAGCCAGGCAGGGGCTGGGGGGGGCTGTCCCCTGCCCCCGAGGGCTGTCCCCCTCGCTCCCGCGGCCCGTCCCTCCTCTCCGTGTCCCCGGGCGTGTGCGAGGGTCCCCCCCCCGCCAGGTCCCGGGGGCGGCCCCGACGGCGCGTCCCTTATCCAGCAGCGCCGCCGCGCGGCCAGCCCGGCTTTGGGGGGGCTTTGGGGACAGGAGCGCGGCGCCTCGGGGTCCCCCATGGCTCTGCCGTGCCCGGGGGCGCGGAGGGGCAGCGCAGCCTCCGCCCCGTCCTGCGCCGGGCTCCGCGGGGCTCTGCTGCCTCCCCGCGGCCTCCGCGCGGGCTCGGGGAGCCGCGGACATCACGGCCCTCGGCAAATAAATCCACCCCAGCCCCTCGTTTAAAGCAAGGAACCTCTCCAGAGGTGCTTTCCGGGGACCTTGGGGGTTGTTACTTGCGGGGGAGCCCGCGCAATTGTCCCGGAGCACGGCCCAGGGTCTCTCCTCGCCGCTCCAGCGCCGTGGCGGGGCCGCCCCCCCGGGGCTCCCCCCGCAGACCTTTCAGCCCCCCTGGCTCCTTAATGAACCCCGCCGAGAATTGCCCTGGCGGTCGGTAAATATTGGCTTAGCTTCCCCTTGAGCAGCTCCTCGAGCAGCCTCGAAAAACCCACAGCGCTGCCGCCTAAGCCCTACAGTCAATAGGGGACGGGGGGAAGTCACCGCCGGGCTCAGCGGGGACCGGGGCGTCCCGGAGACCCGGCCGGAGGAGAAAACCCGGAAAACCGTGTGGAAAAGGGCATGCAGCGGGGCCTGAAGCTCGGGCTGAGATCCCACCGCCCCACATCGCGACCCGCGGGCGGTGTCGCCAACCAGCCCCGCTCTGGGGGTCCCCGGTGCTACCGGGGGCCGGAGGGGCCGGGATGTCCCTGGGGAAGACTCGTCCGACCGCTGCGGGCCCGCTTCGAGCCCGGAGCAGCTCCGGGCACCGCAGCGATCCCGCACAGCGCTGCGCTCCCCCGCCCTGCCTGAGGCGCGCAGGATGCCCGGGCTGGGGGCTGTTCCCCGCTCTTCTTCTCTTTTCTTCCCTGTTTTCCTTTCCATCCGTTATTTTTCTTTTTCTGCTTTCTCAGATTATTTTTTTCTTCTCTCGCTTCGTTTTTTTCTTTTCTTCTTTTCTTTTCTTTTCTTTTCTTTTCTTTTCTTTTCTTTTCTTTTCTTTTCTTTTCTTTTCTTTTCTTTTCTTTTCTTTTCTTTTCTTTTCTTTTCTTCTTTTCCCGTTATTTCTCTTTCCTCTTCCCTTTTATTTTTCTATTTCCTTTCCCCCCCTTTTCCCTTCGTTTCCTATTCATCGATTTTCCTTTTTAAATTTCTTCTTTCTTCCTTCATTTCCCCCACTTTCGTTATTTTCTTACCCTCCCCTTCTTGCCTATTTTTTTAAATGAATTTATTTAATTTCCCTTTTTATTATTTCTTTTTAATTTCTGTCCCTCTCTCTCTCTCTCTCCCTCCCTCCCTCGGCCGGCCCGCCTTGCACAACCAGGAGCGCGGACAAG
>VYXD01001570.1:0-14215 GCA_013397195.1 Hylia prasina | reverse complement strand
CCAGTCTCTGTCCCAGGCCAGCCCTCAGTGGCATTGGGACACCCTCCCCAGGTGTCCCAGGACACGGAGGTGAGGGGTGCTGGAGGGAAGGGATGCATCCAGAGGGATCTGGGCAGCCTGGACTCACTGCCTGCTCTGTGTCCTTAGAAATAACTCAGCAGAGACAACAGAAATGTCCTGGCTGGATTGTCACACACACTGACGTGCCACAATTCTGCCCATTCCCACTGGGATTACTCTTCCTTCTGCTTTGTTCCTCCTGCTCCTTTGTTGAATTGTAAAGGTAGAAAAAGTGAAGGCCATTCATAATTCAGAGCTGCAGAAACAAAAACATCCTGAGGGCTGCAAAGTCTAGACAGACAACAAACGAAGTTTGGGCAGACCATCTTTTCTCAGGGCTCTCTTTAAGGACTCAAACATCCCACTTTTCCACAAAAATCCTTTTGACCTTAATTTGTACATCTTTAACTCAGGTTCTGGAGACTTTCCTACAACTGTGCCTGTCTCAGGAACGAGCCGAGTCCCAGAATTGTGCTGGGATGGGCCTGGAGAAGTTTTAAGTGGAAAAATTCAAGGGGAGAAATGTGGTCAATCTAAGGGGCACCAGGGCTGAACACCCCGAAGAGCCTTGGGGACTTCAGACCCACCAGTATCAGACCTGACTAGGCAGGAAAACCAGCCCCTTATACCCCTGGAGCAGAAAAACTCCAGGCACAGCTAAAAATCACTTAAACCCCCGCTGTGGGCACTCACATAGAATTTTAAGGTTTGCCTTTTTAATTGCCTTTAGAAGCATCTCCAAAAACCTACACTAAAATGAGCTTTTTACTCCAAGAAAGCTCCCAGAGAATGGGATATTCCTATAACTGCATCAGCTGCAACTTGTGTTTTAAGGCAAAAATATCATCTGAACAAAAAATAAAGAGTTTAGTGCAGTACATAAATGGCTGAAATACAGCAGCTATTACAGGAATGGAAAGAGGACTACAATGCCTACATAAATTGATAGATCCATTTCTCAGTGAGATACACAAGCTGGTAAAATAAACCATGTATTACAGTAATGGCAGAGCAGAGGAGCACCTGGAGAGGTCTCTCTGCATAACAAATGCATCTGAACTTGTCTCTGCCACTTCCCAACGCACTATTACTGATTTACCGTGGAGTTCCCAAAGACATCCTCACAAATGGGAGGCTCTGCTGCTCCTTCAGTTTTTATTTGCTCCCAACAGCAAAGCGAGGCTGGGAAGGGCTCAGCTCCTCCCTCCAACTCAGGGCTGGCAGCAAACACGGGGGACAGGAGCAGCTCCAGCTCCTCTCACCCAGGTAATCATCGTTACCGTGGCCAGCTAGCAGAGGAGAACATTCCCCTCTGATGTGCTGTGCCGTACATTAAACGGACATTTCACGCTCTGCTCTCTCCTCGGGCTCTTTTCCCCTTACAGGGTTTTATTTTTTCAAAGAGCATTAGCTGCACGAGATAAAAACAGGGTAATTAACACATCACCCCGTGCTTTCTCTGCAGAAACCGCCCAGCTGCACTGACAGGCCTCCAGCACACAGAATACACAGAAAGGTGAATTCATGGGGTTTTCCTTTTGCTCTGTTAAAAACGAATGCGAAAACCATGAACAGTTCTATTTGAATACAATATTTTTTAAATTTAAACGTTGTTTTCTCTCTACCCCCCAAGAGCCTGCTGTTCTACAGGATATTTTCGTGGCTCAAAACCATCTCTGCAGAAATGGCCTGCATTTCTTGGCAGCGAGGAGCGGAGCTCCACAGAAGAGAAAGGCAGCAGCAAAGAGGCTTTGCTGGCTCTGGCAGATCCACCAGCAGCCACGGGCAGACCTGCTCACATCGGCTGCTAAATTGTGTCCCCAGGGGTCACCCGGTGCTCAGCACATCCCTCGGCACAGTCTCTGCCCTCTCTCACCCGTGCCAGGGACGAGGAGCTGGCCCAGCCGGAGGAAAACAAGGGAAGCTGAATCTCCTCAGGGCCCCCGGCACAAACTGGGGTAAACAACCACGCACAGTCCTTGGGTTTTGTCCTTTTTCCAGTCGCTTTTGCTGCCGTTCAGGATGTTCCAATGAGTCAGAAGTGGCTGAAAGCGCAGGGAAATGAAGCTGCCATGAGAGCAGAGTGCCAAATCCCTGCCTGTCAGGAGGCAGGGGAGGGCTGGGGGCCATCCCTGCACACCTGCAGGCTCCAGAGGGAAGGGATCACCTGGGACAAGGCTCTGTCCTGCTCCTGGAAAGGTGCTTGGAGAGCAGCAGAGGGGCAGAACCACCCCCCTCAATCTGTGCCTATGTAAAAAATGAAGGTATTTACAGACATCTAGTTTTGAATGCATCATGAAGCCATTTAGATATTTATATTCATCCCATGGAGATGCCACAGGATGCACATTTAACCTCAGGTCTGTGTTGTTCCATGCCCTCCTTCCACACCCTAAACCTGCAGGTACAGGGAGAGGCCAAGCCCAGCTCCAGCCCCAGCATCCCACAAAACCCCACACTTCATCTTCTGGACCAGGTGCTCTTAAATGTGCAGCAAAAGAGGGAAGAAAAAACCAAAAAGTGACCTGAGGGGGCACTTCAGACAGTGACAAGGAAGCCCAAGTTCCATAACCATTTGTTTCCAAGACAAAATCTGAAGTAGGAGAGGAAGAAAGCAGCAAATGGTCTTCTTAAAATATAAACTTCTTAAAATAAAATATAATCCTGTCAACTGTTGTCTCACTGTGAGCTCAACTGCTATGCTAAAGCTGCAAGGTATATTAAGAGTTGAAGAACCCATAAACTCGACCATAACTCTCTTTAATTTATGGCTGCCTGACAGTTTCCTTCTCCAGAGCCATTTACTTGATGTATACCTGACGTCACCTCCAGTGCACATTGAAATAGAAATACAAAGGGATGGGATAAACAAGTTGGCTTGGGAGACTTTCCAAAGCTGGCCTGGAAAACACACCTGGCTGAGGAACTTTCTCACTCCTCCCCATCCACACATGGCCCTTCCCACACACGGAGCCTGGGCCAAAATGCAAATTCTGACTCTCCCCTCCTTTCACCCTCCTCAACAGCACCGTAAGTTCTAAATATATGTTTGTTTGTTTCCCAGCCAGGGAAGATTCAAGAGATTTTCACCAAGGTTCTCTTTGAAAGCCGACAGAAACGACTTAAAAGGTGCTGGGAGAAAAGGGAACCTCTCCCCGTCGAGGGCCCTTTGCCTCAGTCCAGCAGAGCCCTGAAGCACACAGATAATTTCCAGCACACAAATAAATCACTGTAAACAGGGCTAAAAAGCAGTTTATAAGATCAAGGCTAGAATATCCACAACCTTTCCTTATGAAGCCTCAAAAATACAAAAAGGGAGCCTATGAAAGCAGCTTCCTAAGAGAACATCTCCCTGGAGAGCTGATCCCGACCCTTTCCCTTCTGCAGAACAAATGTTTATCGAAATATTCAACAATTAGTCCTGGCAAGGAGGAAAACCCAAGTCACATCACACTGCAGAGATAAAGCCCTTGTGGTAATGAGCTGCTGCTCAACACTTCTGCAGTGTTCTGCCTCGTAATTACCCTGTCCAAGGTTCCACAGCTCCCAGCCCCAGTCCAGCCTGCAGGTTGGATTTATTTAGGCAGCAATTCCTGCTCCTCCTGCTCCTCACCACCCTGGGAAGGATGCACCTATAAACCAGCCCGTGTCCAGGCGGGAGCAATGACAAAGGCAATTCCTAACGCTGCCACTGCAAAATCCTTGTCACCAAAAGCACAGTAGCCCATTATTAGCCTGTCAGGAATCCTTGATTTAAAGGCAATAAAAGCCGTATTTTCCCTGGATTTTGCTATACCAAGGAGTTTCTGGCCTATGGGATGAAATTGCTTAAGGATGAGAAGTCTCCAGCCCTGCCTGCTGCTCCTGGCACGCGGCTCCAGGGGCTGTGCAGTGCCAGAGGAGGGACACCAGGCGTGCAGGGCTCCCTGAAGGGAGCAGGAGCACCTTTGGGTCACACCTGGGCCCACGGGGGGACAGCAGTGAGGCACAGCCACACACCTGGGAGACAGGTGTGCTGCTGCGCTCCAAACGGGGTCTGCACCCTGCCTGCTGCGGGATCTGGGGAGATTTAAGGAAAAATAAATCACCTCGCCAAAAATCGGTGCAGTACTTCGCTCTTTCCTGTAGGAAATTACCAGCGGAGGGAGAGCTGGAAAAGGTTTGGAATCACAGAATGTCCTGAGCTGGAAGGGACCCACAGGGATCATCCAGTCCAAGCCCTGGCCCTGCACAGACACCCCAACAATCCCAATTGTCCCAAGGCTCCTGGAGCTCTGGCAGCCTCGGGGTTGTGCCCGTTCCCTGAGGAGCCTGGGCAGTGCCAGCGCCCTCCAAATCCCTCCTCAGGAACGTGGCTTGGAAAATGAGCATCTCTGAAGATCCAGAGGCACAAAGAGAAGCTGAAATGCTTCATTTCAAAGCACCTCTCACTCAGACCCTCCTCCTGCCTACCCCCTCCCTCTAAGCACAGGACAACGAATTCCAAGGGGCCCCTTAAGGCAGACAACAGATTTCCTGTAAGTTCTGAAAATGAGATTAAAAGTGCCTGTCCCTTGTCGTGGGCAGTTTTTCCCAACGAGCTGTTTGTAGCAGATTTTGCAATACTGTTTTCCCATAACCTGCTGGCATCTGCATCCTGTTCTCACTTTCAAATCCAACACCAGAACTCTCATTTTCCATGTGGCAAGGCAATGACTGCCCAGCTTCTCTTCCAGGAGAGTAGAAATGTCTGGGAGGGAAAGAATCTCACCAATTTGGACAGTGCTGCTTCCACCAGGGAAGAAAAGGGTTATTTCCCTTCTGTCAAAACAACCTGTCCTGAAATGTGCTTCAATTTTCTCACAAAATGGACCAGAAGGGAATGAAAAAAAACCACATCAGAAAGACTGCTGAAAAGAGAAAATGTTCCCTGCTGAAGAATGCTAATATAAGGCAGAAATATTGGGAACTGTTTCAGGGAAAGGAGAGGCCTTGGAGCTGCCTGGTGCAGGTACAACTTGGAGAAATTTGAATCATAGGACAGAAGCTTAAAGCTCATCCAGTGCCATGGCAGGGACACCTCCCACTGTCCCAGGCTGTCCCCAGTGTCCAGCCTGGCCCTGGGCACTGCCAGGGATCCAGGGGCAGCCACAGCTGCCCTGGGCACCTCTGAGCAGAGCAGCAACTCCTCTGAACCCAAGTTTCCTTGTAGGAAACCACCAAAACTGTTACTGGCACCAAGACTGGCAAATGGGAAGGAACATTCCTTGCTCCTGTTTGCTTGGCAGTGCTGGCCCAGCTGTGCTCCCATGGGTGACACCTTGGGGTGTCCCTCAGTGGCCCCCAACAAATCCCAGCTCTGTGGCCAGTCCTGAGTACTCCACGCTGAGTTTTCACATCAGCAAGGTCAAAGCCAGAAGTGCCACACTCCTGTGACAGCTGAGAGCACCAAGGACAAGCGCCAGGGATTTCTGGGAGCACTCCAGCCTTGCAGGAGGAGCTGTGACCCCAAGGAGCTCCCAGAACAGCCAGGAAAGGTGTCAAAGATCCTCCCAGGTACAAACATGCTCTGCTTGTGTTTTCAGATGGGTTTTTTTAAAAATTCATGAGGCCTTGAACGCTGCAAAGATCCAGCCAGTGTCGAGCTATTAAAAAAATAACAGTACATAAAGTACTTGGGTTTTTTTTTTCCCCTCCATAAAAAACCAGTGCAGTCAAGTGGAAAAAACCTGTGATATGAGCTCCTGCCTTGTAAAGGTTCCTGCAGAGCATGAAGCATCCGTGCTCTTGTCCCTCCATCCTCTGCAGCCTGGGCTCTTCCCTGCCCCTGGACCTTGACCTGCCCTTTGGGGTGGGTGCCCTGGGACATGCTGGAGTTTGTCCCAGGGAACACCCAGAGACTGGAACGAGGCACTGAGACAAACAGATTTAAAATCCCATTAAGCTGTGAGTCAGCAGAGACAAAACAAACTATTTAAACAAATATTTCTGGTTGGAAAGGCAGAGTGATGGCACCCAAGGCTGGGCAGGAGGGGATAGCCCCTCCTGGAACTCTGTTTGTGTGGAAACTCAGGAGTTGCACCAAATGCTTTGAGTTACTGAGAGAATTTTCTGCAGAAGGCAGAAGAGTGAGGAATTTTCATAAAGGTAAATAGGACCTCACCAGGTTTGGGACACCCTTTGATTTGCCAACGATCTGCTGGAAGCAGAGGGGTTCTGGGAGCAGCCCTCACATCCTGCCCCCTTTTCCCCCATCCCTCTTCCCTGCCCCTGTGCCCACTGGGCACGGCCTTGCAATGCTGTGAGGAGCAATTCCCAGAGGGGGAATGAAAGAGGTTCATTCTGTCTGAGGCAGCAGCAGCTCCTGCTCACCACAGCTCAGCTGGAGCTGGAGCTTTGCACATCTTATGGGCAGGACAGTCCCACCATTCTTCATGTGCTTGGTGAATATTTCCCTGAATGCAATCCACTGAAAAGAATTTAAAAAATAAAAAGTAAAAAATGAAATCAACTGCAGCGCACTGAGCAACACAAGGAGAGCAGAGCTGGGAAAGCTGAACAGCACTGCTGCAATGCACTCTGCTGGAGGGAGAGGAGAAATCCTGGAGGAAGATGATGCCAGAGGAGCCACAGGCAGCACCCTGAGCCCTGCAGGCTGGAGCAAAGCTCCTTCACGCTCTCAGCTCCAAGTGCTGCCTTCCTAAAGCACCCACCCAAAACCTGGAGCAGGACACACCTTAGCCAACACACAGAGAGGGGCAGGAGCTGATCGAACATCTCCTGAGTGATAAAAACCAGAGAAAAGGTAAAAGGGACAAGAAAAGCTTCGTCCCCTCTCCATTTCAGCATCCTGCTCTCCGCAGCAGCCTCCAGAAGCCTTTTCTTCCCACCAGGACCAGGGACAGCTCCAGGAGCTCCCGCGCCGTTCTGGGCGATCCCCAGCCTCCAGCAGCTCTCTGGAATTCAAGGAGCGGCTCCAACTTCCCAGCAGCGGCTCAGAGGCAATTCCCAGGACATTCCACTCCCCAGAAGTTCCCGGGGTCGAAGTCAGGATTTTCTCCTGGCTCGCAGCAGAGTAACCTCTGGGTGTCTTTGCAGGAGAGCCAGGCTGGCGCCGAGGGAGAGCGGGACAGCATCAACATCCCGGAATTGCTGCTGGAAATGGGCATGATGAGCATGACCAAAGCACTGGAACAGCCATTAATAAATAATAGTGATGATAATGGGGGAATAATAACTTATTAACAGCCAGGAATAAAGAAAATTTCCATGCTCCAGGGTGCTACTCAATATGAGGAGCCACTCCAGACATCAGCTCATTAAGAGATTGTCTCAGTTGCTCCCTGAGATGATTTGGAGGACGTGTTGTGGGTTTGAAAGTGCTGCACTCTGGGTGATGACAATCACGAACCTCACTTGTGTCTCCAGGAGAAATGAGCAAGTTTAAAAGAAAAGAGGAAAAAGCATCCAGGGGCTGTCACATCGATAAATGGATCCAGGAGAGGGGATTTTTGAGGGGCTCCCCACTGCCAATGGCACAATGTCCCCTCACTCCACAGAGGGGACAGCTCTGAAGGGACATCTGAATAAATCTCAAATAAGCTGTGACTTGGGAATAAATGCCAGAAATGTCCCCAAACTCCACAAATAAGGAGCTCTACTTCTTGCATAAATTGCTCCTTGAGCACTACAGCTAATAATTATTTTGCCAAATTCGGGAATTTTCAATCTGCCCATTAAAAAAATACATTTTTACCTGATATATCCATACTATTTATATTACTTTGACACTCGCCATAAAAATCAACCGTTTTGGTGACTGGGCATGCTTATTTGCTGCTTAATAAATAGCATTTATATTTGTCACTATTTTTCTTCTAAATATTAAATCACAGACTGATTTTGTTAAATATACAGTGTGATGAAAAATTATATGTGATGCTTAATCAGATCAAAATAAATTCAAGCCAGCACTGACATCTCCACGAGATAGAAGCGTTCTTTTATTTTTATTTTCCAGTTCGTTTGAGCTCTATTTATGTCTGTGGAGTAAATACCAGTAAAATTAGGCACTATTTATAATTTCAAATTATAGCTGTGCATATACAGCAGGATAATATTTGTGTTCCCAACAGCTGCTGGGAAGGAGGGGAAAACTGTAAGGATGAATTTTGCTTTGCCCTTATTTCCATCTAAAACAACCCCATAACCCCAGATCCCATGGGATGTGACACTGTGGAGGAAGAGAAACCAAATTATTCTAAAATCTCCATTTATCCAGACTCCAAATAGGAATTTTCTTCAAACCCTGGCTCAGGTTGCTTTGAACCCATCGCTGGAGTTAATTCCAGCTGGAAATGAGCTTTGGGAAGAGTTTTCAGGCAAGAGTTTCCTAAAGCAATCCTCTCTGGGCACTCAAAAAGATTGAAGGAACTAATATGACTCTCCCCCCTGGAACTCCAAACGTGTATCTATTAACAGGACATAATAAATCATCAAAGTCTGGCACAGCCCGAGACAACGGAATGAGTTGGAAAGCAAGGATTAAATAAAGTTTAATAAAAAAGTATTATGAAGCAGTGATAAATGGGAACCAATACTTATTGTGTGATTCTACCATATTTCTTTGACATGAAATATCCCAAAATGTCCAAGTTGCTTCCAATATTCTCTGGTTTTCAGCTCAGAAAGCATTTCAGGGAGAGGCAGAGACTCTTGCTGGGGATCCCAGTAAATGCTGGTGGTTATTAAATAACTGGGAAGGGACAGATCATCCCTCAGCTTGCCTGGGAATGGCTGCAGCAGCCTTTGGAGGAATTGGATTTGCAGCAATCGACAGCAAAGCAGCAGATGGATTATCTGGGAGTAAAAGAGCCAGGAGAGGGGAGCCCATCCAGGGGGAAGTACCTGGGGGCACCATGGTCACTCACAGGAGGCCTTCAGGTCATCATCCCCCCCATGGGCACGTCCAGGGCTGCTCCTCACTCCTCTCCAAGGCTCTGCTCCCAGGGAAAGCAGAAACCTTTAAAGGCTTAAATCTGGAACCCAACACAGCTGACATTCTTATTTCTCCATCTCCAGTCTGGTGATGGAAAACACAACATATTAAACACAGCGCATTAAAATTCAAACACAAATGAATATTTTGGGTGATTCCTGTTCAGCTTAAATGTCTTTCCTAACATAAGTTATTTCAAGCACTGCCAGGAGGTCCCATGCACTGAGTTCCCACTGGGAAACCAGCAGCTCTTAATTTAGAGAAGACAAACAGACAGGGATGTGTTAATTTAGAGAAGGGAAACAAACAGGGCAGAAGTCCATAAAACTGCTGGAATCACCTCCCAGTTTCACAGCTCCATCATGCTGGAAAAGCAATGGCAATGCCTGGGTGGACGTGGCAGGCTGGGAACAGGCAGGAGTGGAATTGGGAAGCACAAGCTTTTGAGCAGTGCTTTGTTGGGATGGATGGCTCGTGTTTAAAGCTTAATAGAGCTCAGGCAATTTCACCTCGCTGCCCGTCCAGATGAGGAAGAGCTCATAAATGGGTGAACTCCGAGACAAAATGAGGCCTTTCCGTCCATCCAGGGAGATTGCTGCACCTCGAGTGCGGGAGCCAGGGATATTTCCTGGCTGTGAGGAGCTATTCCCAGTGATCACCGCCGCATTCCGGAGAAAAATGCCTTCAATTTCCACGGCCAGAATGCACCAAGTGATTCTGCCAGCTCAGATCCTTCTTTGTTAAACATTCCATTGCTCCTGCCGTCGGTGGAGGAGCGAGAGCCAGGCCTGCAGCTCCCTGGAACTGTGACTGCCCATGCTCAGGCACAGGTGAGATTTCCCCTTGGGAATGACCCAGGTGTGTACAGACCCCCAGCAGAACCACAGTTTCTTCCCCCTGCCCTGATCCCAAGCACCAGAGGAGCCCATTCCTGTGCCAAGTGAGCTACCTGAGATGGATGACACCTTAGCACAGGTGGCCTGTGCAGAAACCATCGACCTGAGACCGTGGGAGGCAGGATATGGAAATCAGGATGCTGTTGGCATCATTCCAGGGTAGGTCACGTCTTTAATTCTGGCTCTCCCTTGGTTCTGGACCTCTGACACATAAAGTCATGCCCCTATCCCCCACCCAGGACTGGACCCCTGTCCCCAGGTAACCTTATATATTGTTAAGTGAAACCTTATACAGTGTTAATTTAGCCACTNCCATCCCCATCCCTCCACACCACATTCCCGACTCCAGCTCCCTGGCTTCTCCCCCAGCAAAGCAATTAGAGCTCCCCCAAATGTCTCCTGAAGGCTTGGTGAGCCAGCCCAAGCACACATTCAGGATAATTCTGCCTTCCCCTGTTCACGGCAGATTAGATACTGTGGTCAGTGAGTCTGAAAAGAAGAACTGCAGAACTCATTTGCATTAATGCTTTCAATTTGCTCAGAATGTTTTCTCTTTTAATTATTAGCCCACAGTAAACTACTTATCAATTAATTGCTAGAAAATGGAAGTGAGTGTGTGTTATTGCTTAAATCTCTAATTGGCTAGACTGTTGCTTTCTTGTTAAATGCTAATTAAAGTTTTGAAACAGGCAAACATTACTTAACTTTAAATGGCTCAACGAGCTCCACCAAGGTATAAACATTTACATTACACATTGTTTTAATGCCAGATCATGGGAAACCCAAAGCAAATATGACAAAGGTTGTTTTCCACTAATAAATTCCACAATTTATAAGGATTTTAATTAAATTAAAAAGGTCTTTTTTCTTAATCTCATTTGTCAGCTATCCAGTAAATATTGCAAATAGCACTTTTCCCATCAGTGTTTAGGTGTATTTTTTTCTTCTCAGAACCACAGAATGGCTTGGGATGGAAGGGACCTTAAAGAGCCTCTGGTTCCAACCCTCTGCCCTGGTGATCTCATTGCCACGAGGAGAAATTGGGATTTATGACCGAGTTTATCACGTCACCATAATCACCTCAGCAAGAACTTCATTTGTTACTTCCACACACTTTCTAAACCTACGGAACAACTGAAAAATATTCCTGAAAAAATATCAACTGACACACTGACGTTAAATTAAGTTTGTGGAGCTCAGCCAAAGTTAAAACTACGGGCAAGAGAAGAGCTGTGGCAGCCCCAAATGTTATTTTTAGCGTGGCATTTCAAGCCTCAGATTGAGTTCAGCTGCCGGAACCAGAGATGTGAGAGATTAAAGCTCAGCCGCTCCCCCAGGCATTGCTCTTTCCGAAAAAGAAAAGAAAGCAGCCCGGNCCTCGGATTCTCCAGACGGAAAGATGCATATCTACCTGAATCCACAGGGACCAGACGCCCTGAATCCACAGGAGCAGGACTCTCTGCCGCCAAGGGGATTAGAAGGGGATTTTTGAGAAACAAGTTTGTCTTAAATAAAATATGCATAGTCATGAAGAAGATCCTCAAAAAGAGAGATTTCTCTCTAGCCTTTGCCTTCTCCTAGCTAGCCTTTGTCTGGGACGGGGAAGGCCCAGCCCGGGCTGCTCTCTTTTTTATTATTGTCTAATATTGTCCTAACTCTAAAATTGTTTAACTTTTATCATTGTATTCGTATTTTTTTATAATCAATTTTTATTTTGATTAAATTTTCACAAATGGCAAAAACGAGGGATTGGCGTTTATTACATCCAAAACCCCCGGGGACGCTCCCCACCCTCTCTGCCTGCAGGGCACCCGAGGAGCCCTTGTTTCAGTTTTCCATTCCACCTCCGGCTGATGGAGCAGGCTGGGGGTGCAGGGATAACAGAACTCTGTCTGACAGAGCGCCCTTCACCGCCCTCTGCCAAAAAACGTCCTCTCTTTGTGACTGCAGCCTGGAATCTCAGCCCTGCTGTGCTTCAAAAGTATCACCAAAAGGCCATTTCGCCTCGAAACGTTTTCACTTTCATAGCCTTAAACATCCAGGTCTGTGTGTTTCAGTTGGTATAACCAGGATGCAAGGAAATGGAAGGTGTTAAGTGCCAGGCAGAGTTTTCCAGGGTCTGGGAGAATTCAGTGCCTGGGCAAACACAGCTCAAACCCCACCGGCTGGGGCTTGGGTCAGGAGGGTTAATTTTGAACAAGCTGGAAGGGCTCATTAATTCAAAATGTATTTTTTAATGTTTGCAAGCCTTCACGTGTGTTGTTATAACGGTGGTGTGTGTGTGTAGAGGTTGAATTTGGTTTCCATGGAATCACGGAATACCCTGAGATCAGGGGCACAGGGTCCAAGGAAGCAGTTCCATGATTTTGTGCTGCTGACAAACCTTGGGCAGACAGGTTTCCTGCAGCAGCCTGGCAAAAAATGGAATGGCTCTATCATATTCTGAGAGCCTAATGCACAGTCAGACACCCTGATCTCATTAATGTCTACTTAATTAGGCTCGAGTGGATGATTTCAGACCATGAAGCCCAGTGGAGGTAGGGTTGATAACAGAGTTATTTAGAGAATCCAGTGTCTGGGTTTGCCTGCCTCCATCTCCTGACAGCCCAGCTCCATGAAATCCCTCTCTGCAGGCAGGGAGAAGGAGTGCCCAGCTCCTTCAAATGATCCCTGCTGATTCATGAGCCAATTCCCAGCTAATACTAAAGTTATAAGATATTTATTCACTCCTGGCTACTTGGGCTGTCCCCAAAGTTCACCTTGGGGGATTGTGCTCTCACTGAAGGTTTTGATAAAAAATTGAAATGCCCTTTTTGTTGTCCTGCAAGTCATTATGTTCACCTGATAAAAATGATTTCACACCTAACTCCACCCATTAATCAAAAAGGTCAGTACAATAAATAGTTTTTATCTTTCCTGCCAGAAACCTTTCTTCCCCGTGGTCCTGGGAGCTGAGTGCAAGAGAAGATGTAGACAAAAGAATGGGATCTCCAAGCCTGGCTGATCAATGGCATGCAGAGACATGAATTATTGTTGAGAACTTTGGGCAGAAATGGAGTGCTCTGACGCCAGGGAGAGGCAATATTGCCTGAGTTTTCAACCTCCAGGCACTAAAGGGGAATGAAGTAGCTTCATTCATCTTAATGAGTTTATGTCCAGCACCTGGTTCTGAATGAGATGGATTTTCCTTTTCTGGAGATCTATAGGAATGAGAATATATAGATATAAAATATGTATATATCCCCCACGCCAGTGCTTTCATAAGCCTGACACTCCTGACTTTTTCCAGGGTGTCTGGTTGCAAAGTTGGGCTGGAGATGGAGTTTTTTGCTGCTGGGCTTTGCATGGATTATCCTGCTCAGTGCTGACTGACATCCCCCCAGCCCCAGAGCTCCTGCAGCCCTGCTGGACAGCAGGTTTTGGCAGGGATGCCTTCCTGGGACATCTGACACCCGTGGAAACGTGGAATTGGCTTCCCTGGCACTGTGCACCTCCTCCTCAGGGCTTTGTCCTGTGCCTCACTAATGTTTGCTCATCTGCAGTGACCCCCCAGCTCCGTTCCCCCGGAATTCCTGGAAGGCTTTAGCAGTTTGGATATGCAGAATATCCAGGCAGGGCTGCCCTGATGGGAGGAAGAACGAGCTACTGCAAATGTCAGGAGAGGATAAAATCCCTCGAGTGGCATTTACCTTTGTGATTATTCCCTCTCCTGCCCGGAACGGGGTGCACGTTTCCATTACGGGATTCTGTGTGACAAAGAGGAGTGGGATTTGCGCTGGAAATGAATTTTCAAATGTCCTCACATCCTCCCGGAGTGGCTGTGCCCTGGAAACACCTGCAGCCCCTGCTCTCTGCTCAGATGCCTCCCTGAACATCACTGCTCTGCACCCTAAATCCTCAGGAAGAGCAGAAGAAAGAGGCCACCCCCACTGTGTGAGGCAGATCTGCCAGTTCATCACCCCCTGCGCTTCCCTGCGTCCCCAACGGGGTGACAGATCCAGTGTGGTGTCAGGGCCGGGCTCCAGCACGTAGTAACTCACTCAGAGCAGAGAAATCAGGATCTGTGCAGGTGCCCTTGATGCCTAGGGAGGGCTGAGCTGGAGAATAAAGCAGAGATTTATTCAAAGGCCTTTAGGACACACTTTGGGCAGGACNAATACAGGGAAGATCAAATTCAAGGCACCCCCTGATGGACACAGCGCTGCTGTGGCTGCACCCCGGTTATCTGAGAGCAGCTCGCTGCTGGGAATGTGGAACACCAGCTTGCACCCAGCTCCTAAGG
>VYXD01001568.1:8774-20136 GCA_013397195.1 Hylia prasina | reverse complement strand
CCGACGGCGGGGGGGGGTTGGAACTAGATGATCTTTAAGGTCCCTTTTCAACCCAAACAATTCTACAATTCTATTATAAATCTGCTAGGATAAGGAACCAACCTAATCCTAGTACAAAAAGTGCCCAAAAAATAAAAAGACAAACCAACCCCCCACAAATACAACTGTTGCACTGTATATTTGGGAACATTTACTTCATTCACTTGCTAAGTAAGATGCATCTTCAAAGCAGACAGAGGGAGAACAGCAAGGTTACTTATGATTAGAAGTAAGCCACAAGCCACAGCATGACATCTGTTCAACCTACACAAAGAAAGGTCCTGCAAATAGGAAGACTAATGCTACTCTGACCCCAAAGTATTAAACCCACAGTGACTGAGACTTCTGAAAAAATAATAACTACTGTACTAACAGGCTCAGAAACAATGCATCCCAATGAGCAAGGAATCAGGCAAAGGGGACAAGAAACTTGCATGGATGAATAAAAAACTCCTGTCATTACTCAAACACAAGCAGGAAACACACAGGAGGTGGAAGCAAGGTCTGGCCATTTGGAATTAATATAGAGAGGTTGTCAGAGTAAGTAGAAATGAGATGAGGAAGACCAAGGCCCATTAAGAATTAAACCTGGCCAAGGATGTCAAGGACAAGAAGGACTTCTTCAAATACATCAGTGATAAAAGGAAAACTAAGGATAATGTGGGACCATTTCTAAATGGAGGGAGGGACCGACTCGAGTGATAGAGGACGCAGAGAAGGCAGTTACTGAATGCCTTCTTTGCATCAGTCTGCACTGACAAGGCCAGAGCTCAGAGATCTCTGACCCAGGAGACCAAGGTAAAGGTATGTTAGAAGGCTTTCCCTTGGTTGAGGAGGACTGGGTCCATGAGCTAGCAGCACCCTTGTGGCCAAGGGGGCCAACAGAATCCTGGGATGCATTAGGAAGAGCATTGCCAGCAGGTCAAGGGAGGTGATCCTGCCCCTCTACTTGGCCCTGGTGAGGCCACATCTGGAGTGCTGTGTCCAGTTCTGGGCTCCTCAGTACAAGAGAAACATGGAGCTCTTCTTTTATGAGGAAAGACTGAGGGAGCTGGGCCTGTTCGACCTCAAGAAGGCAGTACAAGAGAAACATGGAGCTCTTCTTTTATGAGGAAAGACTGAGGGAGCTGGGCCTGTTCGACCTCAAGAAGGAATGACTGAGAGGGGACCTCATCAATGTCTCTAAGTATCTGAAGGGAGGGTGTCAAGAGGATGGACCCAGGCTCTTCTTGTTGGTGCCACCCAATAGGACAAGAGGCAATGGGCAGAAACTGGAACACAGGAAGATCCACCCGAACATGAGGAAGAACTTCTTTACTGTGCAGGTGACTGAGCACAGGGACAGATTGCCCAGAGAGGTTGTAGAGTCTCCCTCACTGGAGATATTCAGGAACTGCCTGGACACAATCCTGTGCCATGTGCTCCAGGATGACCCTGCTTGAGGAGGGAGGTCAGACCAGATGGCCCTTCCAACCTGACTCATTCTGTGGTTCTGTAACTAGACTGTCAGAACTGACAGTGGTTTTCCTTACACAAACCAATACAGCTGAAACAGTTCATAAAGGACTGTATCCTGTGTGAGGGATCCATGCTGGAGCAGGTAAAATGTGCAAGAAGGAAGGAACAGCAGAGAACAGTTATGAAGTGACTGCAACCCTCCATTCCTCCTGCATTACTTAGAATATAAGGAGAGGAGGTAGAAGAGTCTGGAAGTAAAGATGGGTCTAGGAAGAAAGAGGTGAAGGGAAGGCATTTTTAGTTTTCTTTGTTTCTTACTATCATGCTCTATTTTTTAAATTGGCAATAAATTAATCCAGAAAGGACTACTAAAGTAACAGCAAGGTTTTAGAAGCTTCCTGTATACCCAAACAAATTAGCCAAAATAGAACCCTATCAGTTTAAAAAATGCATTAACTTCCACAGTAATAGGAAGCAGTAAGCATGCCAGTGAAGAGTGAAATGCCTGAGAGCATTAAAAAAAAAGGTTTGTGTTCTATTTTTACATGAAGGTAAACCCCAACTCCTACCAAAGAAGGGCTGGAAAAAATAAAACCAAAGAAGGAATAAAGGTAATAGAGAAAGAGCACCAAAAAGTCATCAGAAAAACATACAGCACTTCCACAGCACCAAAACTGAAGACTATACTACAAATTACATAATTCTTGTGCTGCACATTAACACAACTGACTTGTATATAAAGTTTGAGTCAATGAAAATAAGATGGACAGTATTTATTATGCTTTATCAAGCTTGAGAATAAATATTTTATTATTTAGAAACTGCAACTGCTATGCTGATCTACCTGTCCACGATAAAATGCTAAAGAATAAGCATATTCAATTTGATGCCAAAGAACTGGGATAAAAATTATTCTGCAGCATGAAACTAATCTTACATGCTCAACAGGCACACTGAATATTTTTACTCTTACATCAATATAACAAATACCCCTGTTTAAATATCACACTGAAATATGGTTTAGATCAGTCGCCATCAAGACTTGATGCCTTTTGCACATCTCTCAAAAAGGTATGATAGCACATTATTCGCAACAAGCACAGGACCAGCAGTTTGGTCTCCAGTCTTATTCTTCAAGATAGACAGCTTCAAGGCTTCAAGGAGATTATCAGTTCCATTTCAGAATTGTTTCAATTGAGGGCATCTACTTGAGCTACAGTAGACATGGGAAATAGGAAGGTAATTTTGAACACAAGACAAAGTTGATATATCTGATGATTTTATTGACAGCCACAAAGGAACTGTCTACAGATAGCACCCACATTTAAATACTATAGCCATGTTCGAAAACAAATTAGAATCAGATATTAAAACAAGAAGCAAGCAATATAATCTATTATCTTGAACATTCAATAGCTCATAAGATAGCATATTACTCAGAATATTCTCTGTAACACACTGTAAATTTCATAGCTACTGGGTTTATCTGTAACATAAGTGAGGGCATCCCTTAACAGGGTCTTGCATGTAAGATAGCTGTGGTGTTGAACATTAAAATAACTCATAATATTGGCTTGGTACGGAGCGAAAAGAAAAATGATCTAACCATCATCTCATTAATTTCATTATATGACAGCATTCAGGAATGGGAAGAGTAACCTACAACATGGATGGAATAAGACTGTAAGTTAACAATGTTCATGGAAGAATTTTTAACACTTATTTTACACAAGACCATATGCATTTCAAGTTCCAGTTCACCTTCTTCATAGGCAGCATTATTGCACAGCTGTGGCTTCGGAGTGATAACTCACCACACTGCTCTGTAAAACAAAGCTATTACTGGGTTCAGAAAAATAAGGTTTTTGATATGCACACTAGACTAATTAAGTCTGGAAACACTAACAAGCCCTGAGAGGAGATTTATTCAGAAAGGTAGTGACCCACAAAAATGCTAGAAATATGCTATGACTGGATACAATATGATTATTTAAACATACTTGTTTTGACAACAGTTGAGTTTTAGTGCTCAATATGCAAGTCAGCTCTCTTGTATGAATCTTTTATTGCCACTTTAAAATCTGCTTAAACAAAACAGGTTTCTTCAAGGCCTCTACTATGCCTCACCAACTTAGTAATGGTATTGCTCTGATGCAATAATCAACACAAGGAAAGTAAATTAGTTATATAAGGGGATTTTGGCATTTAATTCCTGTAAGTTAGCATGGAGAAACCCCACAAATATGAACAATATTTCTAGAATATTTTGGGTATATTCTGACTATGGTCAAGACTGAACGAAAATTAAATCCTTAGTTAAGAAGTGCAGAAGCAGATCAAAAGCCTATAAAATGCATGATATACTTAATGCCCAATTATGAATTGGAGTTTCGATAGAAAGGTATTTATATTTCATTGACTTCTACACAGTTCATCAGATAAGCAACTGAACACATGCCACAATTCAACAACAAAACTACAACAAGCGACAAAGTTGAACTAAGAAATTACAAGTTAAAATATATCATGTTAGACATCTAAATTATAACCAACTAGGCCAGTTATCTCTGTTGGGCCTTTCTTCCTTCAAATGCTAAGATATGATTCATTGCCTTCAGACCTGTTTTGTTCTGAATGAGAATCCAGATTACAACCTCAACTTGAGAAAAACAAAAGAAAATACAAGCCTGTTAAGATTCATTTTTTTCAACTTCAGAACTCTCTGGAATCAGATGCTTAAAACCCAAACAGTAAGAGAGTATTCTTTTAGCCCACAGACTTAAAGAAAATTGTGCAGACCTAACTATTTAGAACTTCGACTTGGAGAATAAGTCTTCATAATGCTTAAGAAAAAAAAACCCCAAACCTACTTTGCTTGAAGGCTACATTGCTTGTTCCAGACCTGCCATCTAATAGACAGTTATGAAATTCAATTGCCAAAGTGAGACTACAGATAAAACTAAAGTATTTTCATCAGCAACATCATGACAGGCATTAGCTTAGAGAATTACATCTCATAGAAAGTATTAGCTTTGTTTTACGAGGTGACATTAATTATCTACTCTACTATTGTTTCAGCTCCTCCTCAAGAGAGACCAACACATATTGGATGCTGCAGAAAAAGAGAAAGGGAAAAAAAAGAAACTAATCCAAACACAATAGGGATTTATAAAAAGGTGAGGACAGCTTTTTTTGACTGCAAGACACAGGATGCTAGTAAATACAGCAAACACTGGCTCTATCTTAAATGTCTGATAAACCCTTTGTAATCTAAAAACAGCAGACAAATGCACTATTCTGTGCTGTCTAAAATCTGCTCCCAACTTGATGAAATTTAACTTTTAGATCAGCTGAAGACTGTTTCAAGAATTTAAGGACATGTACTAAGGAAGACAATTTTGTTATAGAAGTTTGTTTTCCAAACTTTTAAATTCCATAGTCACATTCCCAATGATCTCTACGCAAGCATTAACAGAGCTTTGACTGGTTTCAACTCAGAGTTTCAAGCTGCAAGATTATTATCTTGAGTTGCTTTTAGGAATTTTTTTTTTCTTCCTCCTATTCTAATCAATAGAGTACTGTGTGACACTACCATTTAGTTGTCTTTTTATAAGAAAATGAATATTGAGTCAACACAAATAGAAGACTGGCCTTTATAGTTAGCAAAATGACAAATCTCTATTGGTAGTTTTAATAAGACAAAATTCAGATATTACTTGACCACTGCTACCAAATTATGTTTTTCTTTCCTGCCTATCTCTTTTTCAGGTACCAATACATAACAAGACAATATGGGTTTATAAATGTTGTAACAAAGTATAAATTTCTAAGTTACATACAATTGGGACAATACAATAAGTCTCTTCAGATAATACAAGTTACATGAAGCTGAAACACATAAAAATCTCCTCAGTCTGTACATAACCAAAAAAGAATATAGTAAAAGCAACCATAATTTATTTCATGTCACAATTTTAATTTAACATGACAACTAAAATAGTAAAAACCTGCGTACAAAACCCGAGCAATTAACTATCAGCTGTAACAGCAGTCCTAAACAAAGACAAAGATGCATCTATACAGTGCTGAGTGGTACATTCTGGAATTTTCAACACAAAAGAAGTAATTTTATCTTCAGTTGTAGCAAACAAATTTTCCTATTAAAAATCAGCTTTCAATGTTTTAAGACTTTCAGAACCATTAAAATTAACAAGTATCAATATCTATAGATATCAGACAAGTACATTAGGATATTCATTTGAATAAACTGCTATATAATAAAAATTAATTCACTAGCTTTTTAAAATTTAACATTCTTACTAAGCAATTGATGCCGTAAGTACTCTATATCCACACAACAGCATTTCAGTTATATTTACTATTTACCCACTTAGTCCAAGATCCTTTAGCAGTCTTTGTTAGTATTTTAAATTAAGTATTCCCTTCTGCCCCATTCTCATCCTTCTGTAGAACAGAATTAAGAACCTTGTTCTTCAAATGCAACAAACCATTTTGATTGCCACAAGTCAGCAGAAACTGTACTGCTAGGCTTTATAAAGAAATCAACACTGACTTCAGAATTGAACATCTTGCACTCAGATACAATTTAAGTGTCTTATTTTTAAAAAGAAGGTTTGATAGCCAAAATGCTCCTCAAGTGTCCAAAGTTATGTACTAAAATTGAACACGTCTGAAAACTATGTTCTGGCACTAGTAAGTCTTCCTGATTCTGAGAGTATTAATACTCAAGAAGCATTCATAATTAACAATTCCTCAAGACAATCAGCATAGAGATGCCTACTTAAGAGAAAGTAAATAAATTGTCAGCTTCTGTTAAGCCAGTTGTATCCAGTGTTACTCTGCAAACATACCTGGCTCGATGTCTGTTTTTGGTGATACTTTCTCCTCTCTTGAAATGCTCATTTCTGTCATTTGCTGCATTACAGGCAAAGCAGCAACAGGCACATTTCTGTTTACATACAGTGAAATGGGTGATTACATTAGAGTACATAAGAGCCTAAACTGTCAAAATCCATCAGACTACCCAATCAGTTATTATTGATACACATTCCTGACCTGTACTTCTCTCTTCCCTAGAAGAAACTAGGCAAACTGCAGCAAATATTTCCCCAGATAAACCAGAAATGCCCTCGTAAATGTAGTAGTCCAACACCAAACACTAATTAGCCCTAATTTATAAAGATTCATAAAACACTGTAAAGTGCACTGTCACTTTTTCCTCTGCAGAAACTCTCTGTAATAGGGCAACCTTACTTTAACTTGCTATATACTCACAGTTCATTCAAACTTCAAAATAATACCTTCATCTGGTAAAGGGTCTAGAAATCAAGTCTTATGAGGAATGGCTAAGGGGCTGGGGTTGTTTGGTCTGGAGAAAAGGAGACTCAGGGAAGACCTTATTGCTCTACAACTACCTGAAAGGAGGCTGTAGTGAGGTGGGAGTTGACCTCTTGTCTCAAGTAACAAGGGATAGGACAAGAGGAAATGGCCTCAAGTTGTGCCAGGGGAGGTTTAAACTGGATATTAGAAAAAAAATTTTCACTGAAAGGGTGGTCAAGCATTTAAAAGCCATGTGGATGTGGCACTTAAGCACATAGTTTAGTGGTGGACTGGACAGTGTTAGGTTAATGGTTGGACTCGATCTTAAGGGTCTTTTCCAACCTAAATGATTCTATAATCTTACCTTGATTTTCCAGATGTGCTATTAGCAGTACCTTCACAGTTGCTTAAACTAGCATCTGCTCTCTGTACAGATGGAGAATCTGAGGTAGGACTGTTTGAACCACTAGCTGTCCCTATATAACAGAAATTTGAGAAGTTAATTATAAGCAAAGTATAGAATACAAGTTGGTCAAGCAGGTTTTAATACAGTCATGAACCATTTCCAATCATTCCTCATTCTACTGCATCTTCTTAATATAGACTATATTGCTAATGACCAAAACACAAGGATTGTATAAGAACACAACTGTAGCAGAGAGTGAGTAAAAATTCAACTTAAGGTTCAACACCAAGTGGGCCAGAATACATTACACAAAAAAGTATTTTTATTTTTATTGTGATTTAAAGTATTATCCCCTTTGATAGTCATAGTTTTAATATGCAGCTATCTGAAGATCTGAATACATCTCATCACCTACACATTGTTTTCAAGACACACACAAAAAAAACACGTCTCAAACCTTTACCCATTGGGCTGATTCTACCACTATTTTGCTGTCGCTGAAGATGTTCTTTGTAGCAAACAGAACACATCCCATTTGTCCGAGGATTTCCATAAAATCCACATCCTGTACTACACAGCATAGGCCCTGGGGTCTGGTTTGTCTCCTGAGCCATTTCAATGCTGTAAATAAAACCAAGAACTGCATTAAGAACTGGCATTTCACCAAAACTGATTACAGGGTTATAGAATTAAAGTAGGTCTGCTTACCTTGCCCACAAAAAGTGATATCAGCATTTTTAAAGATGGCTATATGGATGTTAATATATAATTCAATACTTCAATTGTATTGATAAGTAACATTGTCAGGAACATCTAAGAGAGGTAAAAAACATTATCATAGTTTAGTGGGTTGACCTTGGCTGGATGCCAGGCGTGCACCAAGCTGCCCTATCACTCCCCCTCCTTAACTGGACAGGTGGAGGAAAAGACAATGAAAGGCTCATGAGTTGATATAAGGAGGGGAGATCATTCACCAATTGCCATCACAAACAAAACAGATTCAACTTGGGAAAATTAATTTATTACCAATTAAATCTGAGTGGGATAATGAGAAAACAAAATCAAATCTTAAAACACCTTCCCCCCACCCCTCCCTTCTTCCTGGGCTAAACTTTACTCACAATTTTTCTATTCCCCCACCCCTCCATCCCCTAGCATCACAAGGAATGGGGGTAGCAGTCAGTTCATTACATGTCTCTGCTGTTCCTTCCTCCTCACATTCTTCCCCTGCTCCAATGTGGGGTCCCTCCCACAGGCAACAGTCTTCCATGAATGTCTCTGATATGGGTCCTTCCCACATGCTGCAGTTCTTCACAAACTGCTTCAGTGTGAGTCCCTTCCACTTTTTCTTTCCATGAGGTGCAGTCCTTCAGGAACAGACTGCTCCACCATGGGTCCTTCACAGGGTCACAAGTCCTACCAGCAAACCTGCTCCAGCATGGGCTTCCCTCAGGGTCACAGCCCCCTCTCCATCACCTGGAGCACCTCCTCCACTGATCTCAGAGCCAGCAGAGTTGTTTCTCTCACACATTCTCACTCCTCCCTTCCAGCTGCTGTTGTGCAGCAGTTTTCCGCCCCCCCTTTTTTTCATTTGNTTAATTTATTACCAATTAAATCTGAGTGGGATAATGAGAAAACAAAATCAAATCTTAAAACACCTTCCCCCCACCCCTCCCTTCTTCCTGGGCTAAACTTTACTCACAATTTTTCTATTCCCCCACCCCTCCATCCCCTAGCATCACAAGGAATGGGGGTAGCAGTCAGTTCATTACATGNGGCAGCTTCTCACAGAAGCCACCCCGTGGCCCTCCACTACCAAAACCCTGTCACACAAACCCAATACACACAGTAATACTGAGAAGCAATATACTTATCAGAAACCAAACTGTGTGTGCAGGTTATGACCAAATTTAATTAATTGGCCAACAAAAAATTTAACCTCTGAGCACTTACAGAGTATAAAAAAAACTCCAAACAAACCACAGCTAGATGGGTAAAACAAGCAAGACCAAGTTTGGGTCTACTAAACAGTTTTGGTAATTAGCACAGTTTATTTTTGCAGACTCCAGAAGAACTGCTCCACTTTCTCAGTAATGGTGATCCTGTATCATTCTGATGCTAATAACATTATTAGCAGTTTGTACTTTCACAACACATTTGTTAAACAAAAAAATCACTGAAGGATGGGCAACAGGCATTTTAAAACTATTTTATATCTTTAGGGAGGAGGAGAGTTTTGGGGTGTGTGGTGTAACCCTTGGTCAGAAGGTGTTAACACCTATCCTCCTTTACACAAATTGGCTCAGCTGTAAAACCCCCCACCCTGGGAAGGCCACATACACACGGGTCATTCATGTGAGAAGCAGCTGAGGTGTCATAAACCATCAAAGACCCCCGAAGCACCCCCCGACTGGTTCCTGAGGCCTTACACCAGACGACTGCACATGATGCAAACTGATGCAACAGATCTAGAGTCTGTTGCAAGAGACAGTGTCAAACTTGCCCTCCCCACGGGAGGCACCTAGGCATTCACACCTGGCCTAAACGTATATTAATCCATTGATCTTTGTGTTTTGCTGGACCCTCACCACTGAGAAGACAAGAAGAGGATCAACAGGACACCATCAGGATCCAGAGTGGTGAGGTTTCCTACTTAATCTGTCACTCTCTCTCTCCTCCACTTCTTTTTCTATTTGTTTCTCTCTCACACATTTACTATTAAATAAAACCCATACTGTTGACTTCAGCATATGCTTTCATTTGCACCTTAATTTGGGCAGAAGCACCTCTCTAAAATTTTTTAATAATTGGATCATAACACTTGGGTCACATGGTTGAGCACATTAGCTTCTGCCTGTCACAAGGCTGCAGTGTGGCAGACTAATCTAAAAGCTCAGACACAAAACCTTGTCAACAGGGGCCTCTGAAATCAGCTTCTATTTATATCTCTGAAAGCTGCCAACTCCTACAACCCACAGAACTGAAGCAGCCAAGCATATACCCACTATAAGAGGAAAATGTGAAATTCAATTACCATGACTACAGTTTCTTTTCTATAGGAAAAGGGAGTGCAGACACTTTAATCAAAAAAATGCAATATCATGAGGCAGTCATCTCAGACATTTTCATCTCTATTTCACAGCAAGAACAAAAAACTGGCTATGATCAGAGACCTAACATAGTACACCCTCACGAGCTTACAGTCCCCAATCTTTTGGTTGACTGGTTACAACAAAACCTTTACAAAAAATATAATTATCTCTCTTACCTCCAAAAAGTCTTAACACTTAAGAGATGCCCCTGTTTAACCCTGACCTCCCAATAAAAAAAGAGCTTTTTTTTCCCAGTGTGTTAAGTCAAACAGTAATTTACACCACTGACCTTCACAGTTACTGGCAAATTTTACCCAGCCAAACTAAAAGGGGAACATAAATACTTTGTTATTATTAAAGTTATCAGTCTCATAACTAAGACATTTTTTAATTCCAAATTACAACTAAACTGAGGCATAGTCAACTCTAATAACAGCAAATATTTAGATTGAGTGGCAAATATAATTAAGCTTTTGTGCACACCAAGTGCACTTCCAAGAAGCTACAACTTATGAATTATGTGAAATACATAATAAAAGCATTTCAAGTTACCCTAATACTTCACAGACTCCTAGAATGGTTTGGGTTGGAAAGAACCTTAAAATCATCTAGTTCCAACCCCCTGCCACAGGCAGGGAATCTTTCATTAGATCCAGTTGCTCATGGCCCCATCCAGCCCAGCCTTAAACACTTCCAGGAATTGGGAATCCACAATTTCTCTGGGCAACCTCTTCCAGTGTCACACCACCCTTATAGCAAAGACTTTCTTCCTAATATCTAATCTAAACCTACCCTCTTTTAGTTAAAAGCCATTTCCCCTTTTCTTATCACTACATGCCCTTGTAAAAAATCCCTCTTCTACTTTATTGTAGGCCCCGTTTAGGTACTAGATTAACTTAATTACTTAATATAATATGGGAATACAAATACTAATTTTAAATCAATAATAAAATCTAAACGGGGTGGTTAAATAAATACTTATTTACCTGAATATCCTCAGCTAGAAAACGGACCATTAAAAAAAAAA
>VYXD01001566.1:110321-125414 GCA_013397195.1 Hylia prasina | reverse complement strand
GTCAGCCTGCCCAAGGCATCACCCTCACACAAGTCCTCAGCCCAGGGATCCAGCCTGTCCAGATCCCCCTGTGAACAGTCAGATCTGCTGAGCCCTGCCTGAACTGCAACTTGTATTTGTAAAATTCACCCTGGTTTGGAATGGAGAAGGTTCACCCACGTACAACAGCTTCAGAGGATGATGGATGGATTTAGCTGGAACAACCTACTCTAAAAATAGATCTCTGGTTCTTTTCTTTTTGGCACAGGAACAATGAGATGTGGGAAGAGAAGGAGCCTGAGAAACTCCACATCCACTGCTCCCAGCAGAGCTCAGAGGCAAGGCTGGAAAGTCGCATCCTCCCAAATTCTCCAGCCAGGGGTTCATCTGAAAATATCTGAGAACTGATTTATCTTCATCTTGAGTTCCTGCGGAAATGTTTCTTGGGGGGTTTTGACTCTCATTTCTCCTCATGCCCTCAGGCATCCTTGCACTTGGTGAAGTTCAAGTGGAGAAGGAAACAGAGGGCTTAGAGACCTGCTAAAAGGTTTCTGAAAATGTGTGGCTGAGGAGAGAAGAGCCAAGCAATGAAAGGTGCTGCATTTATAGGAATTAAATCTCTGTTCTCACAGAGGGAAAAGCTGCACTGTCACGTTTTGACATAAGAAAACTGATGTGGAATGGAAGTGTGGAGAACTTCCAGTCAGGGGAAACTCTGGAATCCTTTTGTGGGCTCAAAGTAGTCAAAGGCTGGAACAAGACCTTTGGAAATCACAGCCCTAGAATTGCTCTAATCTTTGTAACAGCTCTTTTATGACAATTTCCCACTGATTTCAATCTGAGGGATAGTATTAATAGGAGATTAAGAATATCTGTTCCTCTGAAGAACCTTTCCTTCTTATTCTTCACCTAAATAAATCACTTAGAGAACAAAACAAAAACCTTTCCAGCATCTCCTGTCCTAACAAAATAGGGACACATAAAAATGTGAAGTGGGCAATGAATATTTTAGTTTGCTTCAGACTATTTCACACTTTTCCCAACCCCTTTGTCATGAATGCAATGGAAAAATGAGTGAATTGCATATCATTGAATAGTGCCATGGAAAATGCCATATCCAGCACAGAAACGTGACTGTGGGTTTGCATTTTCAAGCAGTTTTCTTCCCCCTGCCACGACCCTGGGGCAAGACCTGACTGAGGCTTCACTTTGGTTGCCTGGATTAGTCCCGGTGTCAGCATGAGCTTCATGCTCAGAGCAAATTTAGACAACCAAGTAAGTCAAAGTTCCCTCGTGAGGAGCTTATAAAACATGAGGAATGCCTAAATTTTATATAAAGCACAATTTGAATCTGAATCAAAGCCCACATGAACATTAGAGCTCCTTTTGTACCTCTGTCTCTGTCATAACTAAAGGAAAGTGATGGTACATTTTTTTCCCCCCACTGTTTGTTTGTTTATTTGATTGTAAAAATATTTTTTTTTTAGGAAAAAAAAAAGAAAATTTGCAAGGCATTTCAGTAAAATAAAACCAAACAACCCACAGTTGCGGGGGTTCCTGTGTCTGTGCTCTTTTCACTAAAAAATAAAGCAGCAGAGGAGGATCTGGGTTGAGAACTCCAGAGCAAAACTCAAGCTTTTCCACAATAAAGGGATCTGATTCCTCCATCCTCGCTCTGCCCAAGGACAGCAGCCTCAGCCCCTGCCTTTGGCACCCCTGTGCATTTTGCAAGCACTGAAGAGGGGCTGGGAGCTCAGAGCAGCTTTTCTCCCTCATCTCCATCAGCAGAGCCTCTGCTCTCTGTGCTCTCCACAAATTATGTGCATTTAAATATGACATTTATCAGTTCCTTTATGTGTTTTTTAATGCCATGACACAATTCAGCCACACATGCATGTGTGGAAGCACATGCACACACCCAATCACACCAAGAGCTCCTTTTACTTCCCAAATTTTTTTAAGCACAAAATCAAGCCTACATTTTACTCTCCACTGTAATTATAATCAACGTCTTCTTCTAGGAAGATAAAAAGAGAAGAGTGGGAATCAGGAAAAGGGAAATGTTACAAGCCTTTTCATTAGAGTTTTATGTATTTAAAGAATTTACATTTTTAACCAGTGGCAAATTTATTTCATACTCCATAAGCTCTGAGGATCCTTTGGGATAAACAGCACGAAAGCTGTCATTTGAGAACAATCATCTATTTTCTGTTTATTGAAAGTTTGCCCTTTTTTGTGCCACGGTGTTTTGCGCGGAGCTGGAAATATTTGTTCAAAGTGATAATTGTCAAACCGCTTGTTCTGTTTGGGATTCGCTGGTGAAAGAGAGCTGCCTCTGCCATGAAAATAGAGGGAATGATGCCAGCTGCTTTCTTTGGGATGAAGGTTGAAGCCTTCCCCAAAGCCAGCTGAGGTCCCACTGCAGTTTCCTGGCAAGCACAGCAGAGGCAGAGAGGAAAAGTTTAATTTGAGGAGAGGCGGCAGAAATCTGTGTGTGGAGAGCTCTGCACACCTTGGAGGCTGAAATTCAGGTTTGAGGGCATGCTTGGACAGGCAGTGTCAGCAGGAATTAATCCATTCCCATGTGGAATTAGTGGAATCCTGCTTCCCATCAAACCTGGGATTCTTTTGCCACTGCAAAGCCAGTCTGGGCTGGAGCTTTGGGGGGGTTTGGTATGGNTATGAAATACCTGGTATGGCATACCTGGTATGAAATACCTGGTATGGAATACCTGGTATGGCATACCTAGTATGGAATATCTGGTATGAAATACCTGGTATGGCATACCTGGTATGAAATACCTGGTATGGAATACCTGGTATGGCATACCTAGTATGGAATATCTGGTATGAAATACCTGGTATGGCATACCTGGTATGAAATACCTGGTATGGAATACCTGGTATGGCATATCTGGTATGGAATACCCTGGTATGGAATACCCTGGTATGGAACACCTGGTATGGAACACCTGGTATGGCATACCTGGTATGGAACATCTGGTATGGAACACCTGGTATGGAACACCTGGTATGGAATATCTGGTATGGAATATCTGGTATGGAATACCTGGTATGAAATACCTGGTATGGAATACCTGGTATGGAACACCTGGTATGGAATATCTGGTATGGAATACCTGGTATGGAACACCTGGTATGGAATATCTGGTATGGAATACCTGGTATGGAACACCTGGTATGGAATATCTGGTATGGAATATCTGGTATGGAACACCTGGTATGGAATATCTGGTATGGAACACCTGGTATGGAACACCTGGTATGGACACCAGCTCGTACAGGAGCACCTGGGCAAGGTTTAGCCTTTAGTCTGGGCCTCAGTCTGGGCTCAGGAGTGTGGCACTCACCCAGCAACTGCACGTGGCAGGGGCACAAATGATGTGACCAGGACTGGCCTCTGGCCCACTGTGCTCCTGATGGAATGAGCCATCCTGTCCCTGCCACTGCCCTCAGAGCCCGACTCCTGAACTGAGACTGCCTCTTACCCGAGCAGCCACCAGGAGATGAAGGAGTAGGAACATCCTAAAACTTTCCCCAAACACAATTTGAGGCCCATTTCTAGGCTGTGCTTCACACCTTGCTGATTTATTGGCAGGTCTATTAATTCTCTGTCTCATTGATCCTGGCCATGGGATTTGAGAGCCCCAGGATTTTCTTGCCCAAATTTTCCATTTTAATATTAGTAGAAGAAAAATATTTATTGTATCAACAGCTACGACTCCTGTGTTCAGATCAGCAGAAGCAAAGGGGAATAAAGTCCTGTCCTCAGTCACTGAAGGCTTTTTATTTGTGTCTTTGAGCTGGTAACGCCTTAGGGCTGGGGCAGGATGGAGCAGTAATTCTCCACTTAGCCGCAGGGTATTATTCTGTTTTCTTAAGGACAAAAATCATTGCTGCCTTTGCCTTTGCTCTGGATTTAAAGTGACCCATTTGTATGTAATAAACAGCTCCTGAGCCTTACACTCATTGCAAGAGTGGAACAGAATTAACTAAAAAGACCTTCGTTGGGTTGAGGTGGTGCTGGAGTCATCTCCTCAACCTGAAGTGCCTTTTTTCTGTCACACCCAGCAATAATTCATGGCAAACTGTGACTTTTGTGTGGACTTAGAGATTTCCAGACACTGTTTGTTTGACACCCGTGGTTCTTTTGCTGGGCCCAGTGCCATGAGCTGCTCCCAATCTCCCTGAGAGAGATGACAAATAGATTTTTCGGAAGGCAGTGACTTTCACGCCAGCAAAAGCATTAATTAATAAACCAGGGTTATTAGTGTCCTTTATTATTCCAAAGCATCCTTGGGAACCAAACTACCAATGCAGAAGCAGGATGATCCCACCAGGCTCAATGCTGTCACTAAGCAACCCATGATGCTGGCTTTGAGGCCCTCAAAGGATGGGATTGGGATGGGAATCAGAGGTGATGTGTTCAAAATCCACGGACAGACAGGTTTGTTGATGTTTTGTGGGACAGGAGACTGAGTGTCACGTTTAATGGAGCTGTGGGAGGCTGAAGTTGAAGCTTTCCTTCATCTTTTTAATATCTCATATTTTCTTTTGTCACATCTCATTTATTCTGTGCCCTTAACTGAGTTTTAGAGCCAGGGGTGCTTTTTATTGCAAGTGTTAATCCCATAAAAATGTCATTCTCAGCTAGTTAGGAAAGCTCTGGGAAGGCTTGTCTTGGGAGAGTAATAAAATTCCTGCTGCAATATAGAGAAAAAGATTGTGTGCCAGCCTTTGGGCACCTGTGGTGTGGTCTGGGATCCACGGGCAGGACAGAAGATTTATCAGCGACAAGGAAGAGCACGTGGGAATACTTGGGATGTTTTCTTCTTCATCCTTTTAACTCCAGGTCTATGAAATGAGATTGGAAATCATTGCTCCAGTGATTAGGAGCTGCAATCTCTTCCTCTTCAGAGACAGAGCTTTCCTGGATGGAATATGGAACCTTTTGTTCCCTGCAGGGCTGGGCACAGAGTCCCCTCTCAAACAGAACAGGCACCACCAACCCAAGAAGGAACTAGAAGTGATTTCTGGCTCCATTCCTGGCTTTTGAAGGGAAGCAGCAGGAACACCTGGTGCTCTCTTTGCTCTCTCTCTGCAGCGAGGGCTGGGGAGGGCCTGGGCTGGCTTTGCCAAGGGGCTGTGGCACAGTTCCAGGGCCAGCTTGCTCCTGGGGGGTCTTTAATGAGACTGCCACCAGCGATCCCAGGAGAAGGTGGGATTGCTCCGGAGTGACTCAGAGCTGTCCACGGAATTCTGGATGTCCCTGGGAGGAGGGAAGGTTCAGTTGCAGGGAACATGTCAGAAACAAGCCCCGAGCTTTGTTACACCAGCCTGCAGCCAGCCCATCTCCTGCAGCCTCAAAGTCCTCATTGCATTTCCTTCAGAAAGGGATAAATAAGGCTCCTTCCAGGGGCTGCAGGGCTGTGCTTGCCAGACTGCTAATGGAGCAGGTCCTGTGTCCCTGTCACCAGCCTGCCTCTCCTCTAGCACAGCTCAGCTGATGTCTCCTGCTCTTGCAGGAAGAAAAGGGTCCATTTGGTGTGCCTGGGTTTGTGCAGCTCTTCCCAAAACGCCCCATTCCAAACCAGAGAAATGTGAGCTTCCCCAGCACAGCCAGGAGCTGTTTCTGTACAAAACAGGTAGCAAGAGTCACTGGCTGTTCCCTGACCTTCATCCCTTCTCTTCCTGGCTTTAATTGCCCCAGATAAAATCCCCTTGCAGCACATGGAGCCCAGCAATGCCCTGGGCATTCCCTGTGCCTGGCTCTGCTGTACCAGGGCACTGACACTGCTTTGGACAGCTTTTCCCTGGAGCTTTTCCTCCCTGTGGACTATATTTGTACACTCCAGCCTGTGAGCCCTGAGAAGTATCTGCAACGTGAAATTCTCTTGACTCTCTCATGTCACAGAGAAATTAGCAGAAGGCTCGGCTCAGCAGTTTGAAATGAAAGCTGAGGATCCCACATTTTGCTGCAAGAAGGGGCAGGCAGACACTCCAACACCCATGCAGGCTGCACTGTATTTTGTATTTCCACCCCTGCCACCAGAGGTGAGTGCTGCTGGCTCCAGCAGTCCTGATGCCACTGGGATGTGCTGTAAAATGCCCTGGAAAAGCCCAGGAAAAGGCTCAAACAGACTTTTCCAATGGGATGCTCTGCTCTGGCTATCGGGGTGTGAGTGAGGCGGGATGTGAGAAGTTCTGTGTGGAAATGAGAAACAAAGCTCTGCCACACCCTCACATCACCAAAGGTGTCAGCAAGAAAGGACCTTAAATAAAATGCTGAAAACCTCTCTAGGTTTTCCTGTGAGTAAACCTGTTGTTCAGACCAACCTGCAACTTTGAAGTTGGAACTGTTTATTGAAAGGGATGGGACCAGGACTGAAGAGAATCAGCTGAGGAATAAGTGGCCAAAAAATTTTAAAAAAATGAGATGTATTAAAAGAAAATCTGTTTTTTGCTGAAAATTGGATTGAATATTCCTTCTTCTCTGAATACCTATAGAATACATTCAATGTATGGAATTTACAAGGCCAGGTGTTGAGGTCTGGTCCTGAACTTTTCTCCAGGACACCGAGGGAGAACCAGGCATTAATTACTGAGGATTATAATGTGTGGCACGTAGGAAAGAGCATGAAAATGTTCCTGCATCTCCAAGTATTTCCCTCAGATACCAAAAAGAAAAATAAATCCGTAAAGCCTCTCCCTCCTTGGCTTTTGTTTGCAGAGGTATCAGCCCAGCTCTGCCCTGGTTTATTCTCTGTGAGGTGCAAAAGGGTGGCAACGTTGCCACCAACATTTGCTTGGCCAGTGATTAAAAGAAGATCAAGCCAAGCTTCTTCACACTGCAGCAAAACCTTGGGAGCACTGGCATCCCGACTGCCAAATTTAATAGAAAAGGTTAATATAAAAATCACAGCTGAGACAGTAAAGGATATTCGAGGTGACATGTTGGCCATGAGCTCTGCTTTGGGCTCTGGGGGGAAAAAAAAAGAACCAGAACAAGGTTAGTTCTAACCTTCAAATTAACCTTTTTCTATTTTTTTTTCTGCAGCCAGAAGAAGACCTACAGGCCAAGATGTCGGCTCGAATATTTTGTGTGTATTTCAAACCTCTACTTTGACCCCATTTCCGTGGTTTGGTCTCTGGACTTAGCCAATATCGAGCGGCGCTGTGCTGATCTCTGTTTTCCTGGGACCACAGGAAAGACTAAAGATCATTTGTGGGCTCCTTTGGAACTCCTGCTCTGTTTCACCTGAACCTAATTCACTTCTCTACTGTTCACCATGCTGGTTTGGTTTGTTTTTTCCCTGTGGCCCTACTATTTTATTTTATTTCTTTTTTTTTTCCTGGCTATTTGTTCCTTGTCATTTGCAGTAATCTGATTTCATTTGTTCAGCTCTTGGCATAGTCTCCCAATATAGTCAGCTGCTGCCATGAATATGTGGAATTTCTGCAATCTGACTAAATATCAATAGACTATTGAACTTTTATATTATGCATCCTTGTAATCAAGTCAACTGCTTGAGAATTTGCACATCTATGCATTTAGATGTGGAAAAAATAGGCTGTGTTCATGTAATTAAAGTCTATATCATAATACTTGTGCATAAAAGGGCCAAATTAAGGTTTTGAAGGCAAGTTTAATTCCAGCACTTCCTCTTTGTTTCGTGCTTGACTTTGCAACCTGAAAGAGATTTCTAATGTCTTTTATTTTATTATTTTATTTTATTTTATTTTATTTTATTTTATTTTATTTTATTTTATTTTATTTTATTTTATTTTATTTTATTTTATTTTATTTTATTTTATTTTATTTTATTTTATTTTATTTTAATCTTGTTTTGTTTTGTTTTGTTTTGTTCATAACATCCATGGAAAACTGAGCTGCTGAATTGTCTGTGGCCACAGCCCCTTGCTGTGAGTTCTTAGTCATTAATAAGATTTGCAGTTGTTAAAGGTGAAGTGAGGCAGGGGAAGCAAAAGTTACTGAGTTTTCTCAGCACCAGCTTTGTATCAGGATGGAAAGTGGGGAAAAAAACCCCAAAATCAGGGAGTTTATGCATTTTGTGCCTTGGAACCCCAGTACAAAAATCACATTTTTTTAAACAGAAATGCAGGAACATTTTCTATGCAAGTCAGCAAAACAAGGGGCAAGGTGAGACAGCTGTGACTGAAAAAATGAAATCTGTTCTCAAACTTTTCATAACACGTGGAGTTTTGAGCCCAGGATGTTTGGTTTGGGTTGTTTTTTTTTTTGTGGTATCAGAAAACCACAGGCCGGCTTCGAATTGTACAGTTCCACCAGCTTGGCATCGTCTGGGTGCTAAGACAGGAATTAAACTCTCAGATAAAAACCGAAATTGTCTCCTTTGAGCTGGAATTGAGTGAAAGGAAAGAGCTGAAGGAATCATGATTTCTCCACGTAGAGGGGCAGATCAGCATGGATCAAAGAGCAGATGATATTTGTCAAGGCAGCTTGGGCAACACGGGGCCAAGAGAGGCTGAAAGAAAACCCAAAAAAGCTGCAATGATAATTGTCTTCTGCCAAGAAATTCAAGGTAACTAATCAGAACAATGGCAGCAGCAGCTGCAACTTCTAATGGAGTTAAAAAGTGTCAACCCCACAGAAACCACAGTCCTCAAGACAAAAAATTCAGGCCAATAAATCACCACAATGGTCCCACTTGGAGGGAGATGCAGAGGGATATTTTATTAAAAAATTGTTGTAAATTTGTTGTAAATTTATTGTAAATTTAGTGTACATTTAGTGTACATTTATTGCACATTTATCCTACACTTATCATAAATGCATCGTGAATTTATTCATTTATTATAAATATTTAACATTGGTTTGTTATAAACTGTATCCTGAAATATTTAATGTTTTGCCTGCTGTCTGCAGCCTTTGCACTAAAGCCCTTAAAGCAGGGGGCCATGTGCTCTGCCAAATATTCTGTGCTGGTTCCAGCAGCTCCCACCCTCCCAGAAAAGCAGGCAAAGCCTCCAGCCTAAATGCTTCCAACACCAGCAGGACCAAACTTATTTAGGGCACGCATGAAAAGCTCACAAAGGATCGATTTTTTTAACTGGAATACCTGGTTGAGGAGGTAGGAATGGAAACAGGGGGGAAAAAAACCCCAAAAAACTGAATTTGGTAAGTGCAGCGCCTTTGAAATGGCTTTAAAAGTGGAATTATGTGGGCAGGGTCACCAGAGAAAAGTGTCCTCAAATTTAATTGTGCTCAGGTCTTGGACTCTCCTTAAGTTTAAACTTTAAACTTAACTTTAAGTTTAAGCTATCCTCACTGGCCGCAGCAAGAACCACAAAGCCTGCAGCCCCAAAATGCAAAAAGTTCACCCGTAAGATTGCCCAGGAAGCTTTCCCATCGTCATCATCATCATCATCATCATCATCATCATCATCATCATCATCATCATCATCATCATCATCATCATCATCATCATCGTCCTGCAGAATTCCTGCTCTCCCTTGTGGCTGTTGAGTCCTCTCTGAGTTTTTGGTTTTCCAGCTCTGTATGGGGCTCATTTCCACGGATGTCAGGGACATGGAAATTCTGCGTCTTTCATTTTTTGAGTATTCCAAGACGCCTCTAATTTACAGCCCTGGATTATCCCTTGGTCCAGCACAGGATCCTCCCCTAAACACACACAGAAATAAAGACATTTCCCCACTTGCTGGAGGCTCAGCTGAGAGTGATGATGGATTTTCTCTGAAATCCTCCACGAGGCTGTTTGCAGGGTAAACACTCTGTCTTTGGCTGGAGCTACACACAAAAACGCTTCGAGGAAGTTCCTACAGCTCCTGCAGCACCACGCTGGGAATATTTCGTGCTGCTCCCAGCAGATCCTTCCATTATTTCTGTAAATATTTGCTCTGAGGAACGGCAAACAAAATTTTGGAAGACTGCAAAGACGTTATTCAAAAATTATGGTTAATATTCAAGGAATGTTCTCTGGAGTCGCTATCTGCTCTCTCCTGGCTGCCTCTTTTTATTTCTTATATGTGAATCTGAATTCAGGTTCTGTGTCTGGGAAATACCAGGAGTACTGATTTCTGTATCTGGATATTGTGTAAGTGAAAAAAGATGATTTAATGATTCCATGCAGCCACTCTGTAACACATTGAAGGAGAGATAATAACAGATAAAAGGAGCTTTGACTTATATTTAGCTTTAACATCATTTTTTAAAGTATCACAGATACTTTAAAAGATCACAGATTCTTCAAAGCAAGAAACCCTTTTCAAAACAAAAATAAATTCAGTAATTTCTATTTCGTTGTTCAAATTAAAATTTAGATGTAGAACAAAAGAAAAATCAGGTCATGTAAGACGGGGTGATCCAGCAAAAGAGCATCACTACTTGAATTTCAAAATTGTGACGTCTCAAAATGGACACCTTAAAAATTAGATGTTCATAATTTTAAAAATACTACTGGACTTGTTGGGGGACACAATTTTTAAAGATGTTGCTTTCACGCCTTTTAAATTACAATCAGCACAGTTAGAAATTAATATTGGGCCTTTGATGGAAGCTGAGATTCCCTTTGCTCCCGCAGATGGGCTTTCAGAATCATCCCAGAAACGCCAAACTTCTGGTGCACCTCGAGGCCTGGGAAGGCTTGGGAATGATCAAGGAGATCCCTGAGGGCCGCTGCTGAATCCCAACATTTTCATCTCTTGGCTGGGAAAAAACTCCCCCTCGTGGGAGGGCAGAAGGAACTCCATGGAATTCTTCCTCCTTCCATGAAAACCGACACAAAGCTCTGCCTGCAGGGGGGTTTTATCTCCTCTTCTGTTAGAGTTGGGATTAAATGCTGAGAGATGGATTTGGTGTTGGGACTCAGATGTTTGTTAATTCTTATCCATGTTACGGTCTCACAAGCTGTGAGTTCTGGCTAACAAAGTGAAAAATGGCTCTGTCTCTATCTCTATAAGGCCTTTTAAGGATAAATTATCCAATTAAGAAATGACACCTGAANATGTTGTTCATTCCCTCTGACAGGAGGGACTCCTTGATGCCCCTCTGGTTTAACCAATGTGATTGAAAAGGTTTGCCTTTGTTTCAGCAATCCAATTGGTCTGTGTAAAATAGTATATAAGGGAGACACCATCCCTAAATAAAAAGTCATTTTTAGGCTTCTGATTCTTGGAGTCTGTGGTGTTTGTGGTCTAAAACAGAGACACTAACCCCTTAAACTGTGAGTTTTGCACCCTGTGCTATCACACACTTATATCCAAACCCCACACCCACAATCCCAGGGCTGTCACTCATTTTTGGGAGCTTCTCCACGGCCTCAGGTCATTGCAGTGTTTGCCTGGGGGTCAGAGCCTGTCAGCACAGAAATCCTGGAATTCTCAGTGCCCAAGATTCCAACATGCCTCCACTGACTTGCTCCTTCAAACAGGTTGGGATCCACCTAAATTCTCAAATATTCCCTTTCCTGAGGCCTCTCCTGGTCCTTTCTGGCCACTCTGCACCTGCTCCCACCCGGGCAGAAAGAACGGGGGACAGAATTGGGGGACCCTAAATGGACTTTCCCTCACTCTCAGCTGTGATTCCCATTTTTTTCTCCCTCCCCAGCCCTTGGAGCATCTCCCTAATTGCAGCCCTGCTGTTGGGCTGATTTTCCTGAGCGTTCTGACACCTTCCCCAGCCTGGTGAATAGATTTAATAATTAGACAATGGGACTTTTCTGTTCCTGCCCACCCTCGCTGAGCGTTGCTCGTGATTCTATTCTTATCTGGCATATTCCAGCAATGTTCCTGCTTTGAAAGGGTTTTGGGGAGCTCAAAAAAATATCAGAGGAACAATTCAGCTGAAGTTGGAGAGAGGGGACAATGGGCCTTGTGTGCATTTCAGCACATCAACAACCCCACGGGGTTTTCTGTTCCACCACCCCACTCTCTGGTAGCACAATCATTTTCCATGTCCATGCTCAGGGCTGGGATGAAGTTTCTCTCTTCTTTGTTGTTATTCTTGCTCGGAGATTAAATGGGAATAATTTCTGTGGATAAATAAGTGCTGTGAGTGATTTCAAATGTTTTTCTTCTTCTGATTCAGAGCGTATCTGAAGAGTTTCCGTCCCACAGCCACAAGTTTTCCAGACTGGCAAAAAGAACAAAATGCATGTGCTAAAGAAATACTAAACATCAACATCCCTGGTGCACATTTTATTTGAGGAGGTGGTAGCTTGGAAGACCTTTGTCAAGGAAGAAAAGCCCTTAAACTCCATTTCTTAATGGTGCTTCTGCTATGGAAAGTTTTGCTGTATAAAATATTTCTGAGGTGAAGCAGAGGGACAGAAATGTGTGGGTTTTCACGCTGCTCTGGTCCTCAGCTGTGTCACTCGTCATCAGCTGTGTCACCTCTGGATGTGCCCTCAGCCACAGATCAGGCTTTGTAATTCCTCCTCACATCAGTGTGGGAGGGAAATTAAGCAAATTCCAAAAGTAGGAGTATTTCTCGTTTCTAATGCAGTTAGGGCTAAATATATCCTGCAACAGAACCTGGAGATAGGGGAGAAAACCCTCTGGTGCAGGAAACACAACTGCATCCTCTCCCCCTTCCTTGTGCAACAGTCTGAGGTGCCTAAAATATTAAATGTGAGGAAGAGAGGAAAGGTTTCCTGAATCCAGGCTCATCCTTATGTCAAGCTACACAATTCTGCTCTAATTCCACAGAATCAAAATTATGGCAAAGATCAGAGATCAACAGAAAAATTTACTTTTCTCCAAACCAAAAATGTGACTGACATAGTTGTCCTTTTTTTTTGGTACTATTTTCACTAAGCTTAAAATGAAGGACTAGGTTTGGGGGGGATCCAAATATGAAAAAAAAAAAAAAAAAAATTCTATTCAATACACAGTATACAATTCAAAGATATTATTTTGAGCTAAAATTAAAGAGATTTTCCCTGCTAAGTGATGCAATTCACTTCTAACATTTGTTAGATCCTGGGCTGCCTCTGAGCCCATTCTTTGTCGAGCTCAGAGGATGCTGCTGTGGGTTTTGTTTTGTTTTTTTGTTGTTTATGGGGACATGAATCTACAAGCAGGAGGACTTTTCACCATCCTGACAAAGTTTTGGGTCTGAAATAGTTCCCTGAGCTCGTGACTGGTTGCCAGGTGTGAACAAACAAATACAATTGCTCTTCCTGTCAGTTTTACATCCAGCTTTCAGCAGGGGTTGAGCAGTTCCTGGGGTTTGAATCGCTCTGGTTCAGGTGTCATCAACCAAAACTTTTTCTTTGAGAGGGCAAATTGCAGCAGACACCAAAGGAGCTCAGTTCCCTTTGTGAGATGATAACTAAAAAGGGACATTCCCCTGGGAGGTTATTGGTCAGTGGAGATGAAGGCCCCGGCTAAACACTGGTGTGAGGTTTTCTGAAAAGCTGAGAGGAGAGGGGCACAGAGGAATCTCTTTGTGGTTTCTGCAGCTCGCTGGCTCCTCCCCAGACTCAACGTGCTAATTAATCCTCATCCCAAAAGCTTTTCAACCTGGGCAGATGAAGGCTCTCACTCTGTGCTCTACACTGACACGTCATCCCTCAGCAGAGGGGCAGAATTCACCACATTGATTGTTTGGGAGTTAATATTCAGCAGCCTGAGATGTTTGTTGTGTTAAATCGTGCTCCAAACAGCTTTTGTGGGGGGAAAAAAACCAAATAAAAGTGGCCCTTTGCTAACCTGGAGGTTAATTTTCTCTGTGGTGTCGGTGAAAGGAGATCCAGAACTCCACCTGGTTCCCACATTAATGGATTTAGGAGGAGCTGGGGGTGCAGCCAGGCTGTTAAACAGGGAATTTTGTGTTCCTGTGCTTTGGGGTGCAGTTCTGTATCTGAGAAACACCAGGACTACTGATCTCTGCATCTGGATTATGTATGTGAAAAAAAAAGAATAATTCAATGCATTCCATGCAGCCACTCTGTAACACATTGCAGAGATCATCACGGATAAAAGGGGCTTTGGCTTACATTTAGCTTTAACATCATTTTCTAAAGTATCATAGGTACACTTAAAAGCTTGAAACTATTTTCAAAACGAAAATAAATCCAGTAATTTATTTTCATTTTCACAGCACTTTGAGGTGCAGGAGCTGCAATATCTCCAGGTTCATTTCCAGGTTGGGAGAAAGGGAATATCGTGACCCAGCACGGGCTGAACTCACCTCACCCTGCTGGGCAGGCACAGGGACAAGGTCACATCCAGGACAAAGTGGCACCAGGGCTCAGAAATGCCAGGAGNGCTCAACGTGCTAATTAATCCTCATCCCAAAAGCTTTTCAACCTGGGCAGATGAAGGCTCTCACTCTGTGCTCTACACTGACACGTCATCCCTCAGCAGAGGGGCAGAATTCACCACATTGATTGTTTGGGAGTTAATATTCAGCAGCCTGAGATGTTTGTTGTGTTAAATCGTGCTCCAAACAGCTTTTGTGGGGGGAAAAAAACCAAATAAAAGTGGCCCTTTGCTAACCTGGAGGTTAATTATNTTTTGCAGGAAGTGCCAGGAAATGGAAACCCAAGTCATTTAACCCAAATTTTTTGCAGAAAATGTCAGGAAATAGAAATCCAAGTAATTTAACCCAAATTTTCTGCAAAAAATGCCAGGAATTAGGAACCCAAGTCATTTAACCCCAATTTTCTGCAAAAAATGCCAGGAAACAGAAACCCAGGTCATTTAACCTTCAGTTTTGTGCAGAAAATGCCAGGAAATAAGGAACCCAGGTCNATGCAGCCACTCTGTAACACATTGCAGAGATCATCACGGATAAAAGGGGCTTTGGCTTACATTTAGCTTTAACATCATTTTCTAAAGTATCATAGGTACACTTAAAAGCTTGAAACTATTTTCAAAACGAAAATAAATCCAGTAATTTATTTTCATTTTCACAGCACTTTGAGGTGCAGGAGCTGCAATATCTCCAGGTTCATTTCCAGGTTGGGAGAAAGGGAATATCGTGACCCAGCACGGGCTGAACTCACCTCACCCTGCTGGGCAGGCACAGGGACAAGGTCACATCCAGGACAAAGTGGCACCAGGGCTCAGAAATGCCAGGAGATGGAA
>VYXD01001566.1:96924-109973 GCA_013397195.1 Hylia prasina | reverse complement strand
TCAGTTTTGTGCAGAAAATGCCAGGAAATAAGGAACCCAGGTCATTTAACTTCCCTTTTTTTTCTTTTTTTGGAAAATGCCAGGAAATGGAAACCCACATCATTTAACCCCCAGTTTTCTCCAGAAAATGCCAGGAAATAGGAACCCAAGTCATTTAGCACCCAATTCTCTGCAGCTCTACAAAACCTCACTGAGAGAAAGTTTCCTGGTGGCGGTTGAGGTTTTTTATTTCATAATAGCCACAGACAAGGAAAATAAACTTTTCCTCAGGGAGCCTGTTGCTGTGTTTGTGCTCCACAGTGATTCCACAAGGCTGAGGCATCCCGTGGGCACTCATTTTGGGGGGAAAACATCCTATTTTAAGCCATATCACCTGATTTAAGTATGGATTTAAACCTCTTCTCTGCGTGTTCTCCTCTGCAGGGTGTGTTCCAGTTGTCTCCTGGAGCAGGGGAGGACATTTCCCTGCTGATTTCCAAACAGGCCTGCATCTCCCTGTGGTCCTGCAGTGACTGCCAGCATGAAATGAAGAGAATTAGGGAATTACAGAGCTGGCAGCAGATTGAGGAGGATGTAAATGTAGAAATAATCCACCAAGACCAAGTGAAGGATCTGGCTCAGACTCCAATAAGGCTTGAGCAGGAAAAATGTCATTTTTGATACTTTCAAAGCGATTTTGTGGATGTGAAGCCTTGGAAATTACTTCTTGTGGGAATGTATTGGACAATAAAGTGGAGAGAAGTTGAGCTCGAGGGAGATTTGGTTGGGAAATGTGATTTTGATCCATTAATTTCTGGAAAATAATTAAAAGTGCAGTGCAATTCCTTTCCCTTCCTTCTCCTGAAGTGGTTTTTCCTGGCACTCAGGCCGTGATCCATTGGGAGAACAACTCCCTGTGCACAGCACTTTGTCCTAGGAGGATTCACCCATTCAGCTTCAGGCAAAAAAAAAAAATCCATTTTCCTCACTTTTTCTAAACTAACGAGGCCAAACTGAGACCCTCAGTCTGGACTGGTTGCCCCTCACCTGGTGGGTTTTTTGTTCTTTTTTTCTTTTTTTTCCCCTTCTTTCTTTTTTTTCCCCTCCTTCTTCTGACTGTGGCAACATCATTCAATCTTCTCCTTGCCTTGATTTTTTTCCCCCAACTATTTGCCCTTGACCCTGTTTATGCCAAGCTATGGATATTCTATTTTATCTATGAGTTGCAACACTATAAACCCACTAAATTCATAGTTTTGCCTTCAACGTGAAAAGCACTAAATTAAATTGCGCTCACACTTGATGGAGTTTATTTTTATTTTATTTTTTATTGGGTTTTTTTTTAAGTCTATCAGTGTTCCTCAGACAAGCCAAGTGTCACATTGAGGCACCTCTTGCATATTTATGAAACAATTTGTATTCAGGAGCATTGTCTGATGTTTTCTGGACAGTTTGCCACGCTAATAAATGTTTAACTCAAGGGACTGAGCAGGTAACCTGAGAAACCAAAGCCTACCTTATTTTTATTTTTTTGCAAAAGGCTTCGTGTAAGTCCAAAATAAATAAATAAACGAGCAGTGAATGATTGCATTTCTTTGTTTCACTGAACGTGTTGCTTGCACAGCATTGAAATACTCTCTTTACAAGAAGATAATTAAGGCTGTCCTGATTCCTCAGAGGCACATTTATTTCTTTCTGCTCCTTGCCTGTAGATCAAAGAGATATTGGACAGTTATTTTCAAGTAACAGCAGGGTTCAGTTCTGAGTTTGATTTATACCAGCGTTTCTCATGCATTGAAAATGTGCACTCCGTGCTCCCCTGGCTAAATTAAATCTTGATTTTCAATTTATATATTTGTCAATCAATAAATATGTTTGATGGCAGCAGATAGACTCCCTCTCCTTTTTCTGTAGTAAATAGACTTTCTGTCACTTTTGGATGTTAAACACAAGCAGAGAGCTCTGCTGGCAGTGAAGTCTTTGCTCTCCTCCGTGGAATTTTAAGGAATTAAGGGATACTACTAGAATCCAGCAGATCCAGTGGTTGTATTCCATGGTTGTAATCCCTGGGGGGGATTTTCTGGGAATGTGATGGAGGCAGTGCTGCCAGAGTGGACTGGGGGAACTTTGCTCTCATTCATTCCCCAGTGTAGCATCTCAGTCAAACCCACAACCTGAGCCCTAAAAATCAAAGTTCACCCAGGTCTCAAGCACGTCCAGCCTTCCTCTGAGCCTGTCACACAGCCACAGGTCCATGACCAGCAGAAAAAAGTGTTTTATGGAGACTTTTTAAGCATTTCTAGTTGTAAATCTGGGCAGGGATGTGGGCACTTGCATGCAGAACTTGTGTGAGGATGACAGGGAGCCCAGGAGTGAACTCCTGAGCAGAGCCTGGACTAAATGTCTCTACAGGTTTAGAATCAATATTTGTGCACCCCGGAGGAGCACCATTAATTAAATGCCTATTTTAAGTTGTGAGGAGCTGTTGCTGCAGGAACCTGTTCCTGTTTGTTTTTCAGCAGTGTTCCCACCCTGACCACGGGCAGCTTCCACCCCTCTCTGTCCAGCAACATCAGCAATGTGTGAGTCCAGTCCTGAACATCAATTCCCTCCTTTGGACTGTAAAACTCTGTAAAATCATTTGCAACTCCAGCTGAAAACTGGGATAAAAAAGCTGACCTCTGCAACGGCATGATGTTTATTTTCTAAAAAAACCTCTTCAAATTAACTAGGGGCAAAGGCAGAGCAAAATCAGGGATGTTTTGCACCAATCCTCCCTTGAATGGCTCCTCATCCTCAGCTTTAGGCACAACATCACCACAGACCCAAGACTGCAAAGTGATGCTTGATTTTCCTTCTTGTTAATTGATGTGAGGTTTGCAATTATAATTTCACAAATAATAGGTCTTAATTACATCAACTTTTCCCTTAAAAACAGAGGGGAAGAGCGGCAGAAAGGTGAAACATTCCCTATGGAAGATTAGGAAAATATCTTTGGAAGGTTCAGGAGGAGTGCTGCAGTGCTCTGTTCATTTCACCCTAAGGAATTTTCGGAGCACGATCCACTTCCAAGGAAAAAAAAACAAACACAAAAAAACCTAAACAAACAAACAAACAAACCAAAAAAACCCCAAAATATTTTAAACCTAAAAACCTACAGATTTTCTGTGAGCTGCCTGAAGGCATCCCCACTCTGCATTCCTGTGTGCTGTGGCTGCATCCTGTGGCACGAGCTCTGCTCTCCTGTGGGATCAGGGCTGTGGGGAAGAAGTTTCCTGCCTTTGCACAAGGTTTGAGGAGCCACTTTGGAAGCAGAATGAGCATTTTCCAGGACTGAAGCTGAGCTTCTTCCCGCTCTGACTGGTGGACAGAGTTGTCTGCTCTGTTTGATGGAGCAGACCTTGCTGCTCAGGGGTGACTAATTCCTGCCACAGCTCATGGTTAAATGTGAAATTACAGAAAAGATACAGCAGCCCTGCTGTTCACTACAGAGGCACCTCCTGTTGTTCCCAAAGCCTTTCTTACAGGGTTTGCAGGAAACTGTTTTGTTTAAGGAGTTATCTCTAGAGCAGTGAGCAGTAAAATTTGTTCACCTTGAATAGCCAGGGTGGCTTTTCAGAGGCTTTTGATGGCGCTGAGTAACTGTCCCAAGGCTGGAAAGGGGCAAATGGGACACAAAAAAGGGTGAAAACTCACAGTTCATAACCCTCCAGTAGCATTTGTGCTGTGGGAAGCTGAGCAAGCTGGGCGGCATTCCTGATGGATCCACAAAATGGCTCGTGAGGATTCAGAGAGGATTCACAGAATTTCACACAAAGCTGACCTTTGATCAGTGTGGGTTCAGAAAACCTTCAGTTCGAGGTACCTAAAACCAAGAGAGCTGAAATCTGTACAGCTTGGCACATCTGGGTGGGACAGCCACAGGACTGGAGGGATCTTGGGTGCGAGGACATTTCGGGTGTTGCCGCAACACGATGTGAAAGAACCTCACGAGGCACAGTGGTGAGCAAGCAGGAAAAAAGGGCCAGTTTATTTACAAAACTCAATTTTATACATTTCCAAAGGTGCCTGTGGATTGGAGGATGAACTCTCATCTCCCAAACCACATTGGTCACGACAACTGTGAATCAACTTTCTCTTCTTACCTCAAAATACATAAACAACAAAGGGCAGTTACAAAAACAAAGCTGTTGTTTATAGTAAAAAGTGTGGGAAAGTAAAAATTCTGACTCCAATATGAAACACAAATCAGAAGGCCCAGAAAAATCCTCAAAACCAGGGTGACAGTTCACAAAGGGGCTCTTGGCCAGTTCCAGAGGTCCGACTGAGCCCTGTGTGGATTTTGCTGAGCCCACACACGTTCCTGCACGTGCACACACCATTAAACCCAGCCACCCTCAGCAGCAACGATTCCATTTGCAATTATATTGATTCTGCATGGAAATGAGCTACCTGCCTTGCACAGAACACTCACAGGCCTATTTTTTTCCTGATGACTGACAGAGAGTGGGGGCCTCCTTTCAGAAGCAGGTTAGTGTCAGAGGAGGGAAATGCCAAAAGCAAAAACCTCTGAAAAGCCTTTCCCTTGGTTGCCTTTCAGGCCCCAGCAGCTGCAGAGGGTGATCAGCTCCGTGTGGTGTCATTGCACTTTTATCCAGCTTTATTCTGAGTTTGTTTTGCCTCACAGACATTTGTCCTTGCTGAGGCTCCAGCTGCGTGTGCCCCACCTGGACACAACCCCACAGGGAGTTTTCCCTGGAGGATGGAGAGGATCCAGCCCCCAGGAAAGGTGTCCCCCAGGGCAGGGTGACCTCCCTGCCCTCCCCTGGCTCCCCGTGTCTTGTTGGAGCCCTGGGCACTGAGAATTCCAGGATTTCTGTGCTGACAGGCTCTGACCCCCAAGCAAACACTGCACTCACCTGGAGAAGCTCCCAAAATTGAGTGACAGCCCTGGGATTGTGGGTGTGGGGTTTGGATAGAAGTGTGTGACAGCACAGGGTGCAAAACTCACAGTTTAAGGGGTTAGAATACAGTAATAGATATACAAAGCAAGGTGGAGGGTTTAATGCAGAGGCCAGTCCTGCTTTTGCACCTTCTTCTCCATGGTCTGGGTGGGATTTTGTAATTGGGTAGAAAAGTCCCCATTGTGGGCCAGGGGTTGTTGGGTATTGGGTTAAAAGTAAAAATAATTCAGGTGTCATTTCTTAATTGGGTTATTCATCTTTAAAAGGCCTTGTGGAGAGAGAGATGGGGGCCATTTTTCACTTTGTTAGCAGAACTCACAGTTTGTGAGACTGTAGCATAGATAAGAATTAATAAACATCTGAGTTTGAACATGAAACCGTCTGGCACATTTAATCCCCACCCTGGCTACCAGAAGATAAAACGTGGCACCCCCTGCCCCGGGAGGTCACAGAGCTTTTCTCCACAGCAGTCACAGTTCAAGGCTCCATCCCCAGGTCTCTGCAGCCAGGGGACAGCTCTGGGCCTGCTTGGTGGCCCTGGAATCAGCCAGGCAGGGGCTGTGCCCCTCGGGGTGACAAAAGTCAGTCACTCGTGACAAAAGGTGACGCCATCGCCTCAAAGCAGAGCTTGGAGCAGTTCCCTTCTCCTCACCAGTCCAGCCTCATTTTCCATCCTGGCTTTCCACCTCCACATCCATTCCTCTCTTCATTCCTCACTTCTTCCGTGGTTTTTGCAGAACTCTGATATTTCATGGGGCAGATTTAGACCAGATATTAGGGGGAAATACTTTACATGGGGGTGGGCAGGGCTGGCACAGGTGCCCAGAGCAGCTGTGGCTGCCCCTGGATCCCTGGCAGTGCCCAGGCTGGACACTGGAGCAGCCTGGGACAGTGGGAGGTGGAACTGGATGGGCTTTAAGGTCCCTTTCAACCCAAACCATTCCATAATTTTATTATAATCTCCCTTAAAAAGAAGCTTTAAAAAGCTGCAGGGAGTTTTTTTTGTCTGGGCTGGTCTTGGGCTGGGAAGGTCACTTACCTCATTAACATCTCTCTACCTCTGAAAAGGAGAAAAAACCAAGGCAGGTGGTTTGAGCACTTTAAATCTTTGAGACTATCAGTGCTGCACAGTCAGAGTGAAGCAGATAAAGAAGCAGCACTCCCGGGGTGCCATCAGGCCCCAGATGTGAGGAGCATCTTGTCCCCATCACCAAAGTCCCCCCCACAAGATCTCTGAGAGATAAAACTTTCCCCTGCTTTTTGTGCCCAGAGTATTTCTCCTTTCAGCTTTCCCCGTGGCCCTGTGGGGGCTGCCAAAGTGACAGTGCCCATGGGGTTACCCAGTTCTCTCCTGGACTGATGGAACTCGTGCAGTTTGATGTCCAAGCAGTGCAGCAGGGGTAAGAAGTGAGCTTGTCAGTCAAATCCTGCAGGTTTTTCCAGGGGTAACTCTCTGGCTCTCTGAAATGCTGTGTTTTTTCAGTTCTTCCCACATTTAATGAAGTGATAGCTGCTTTAAAAAGCACTGTGATATTCTGGCATATCCTCTCAGAGCCACACTGGCACTTTGTTCACCCCACCCTTTGTCTTTGTGCCTGTGAAACGCTGGCAGTGCAGAGCAGAGAGCAGGGCTCCATTCTTGCCAGCCAGCCTGTATCAGTGAAAATGTGGTTCTTTAATGATGCTCTCATCGCCGAGCAAAATCTTTCATTTCAACTTCTGCTTCAGCTCAGAGCACTGGAGGTTTTCACAGCTCCTTTGTCAAGTGAACTGCTCAGCTCAACCCCCGCTGCAGTGACACTGGGACTCACCCACTGCTGCATTAACATCTCATCAATCTGCCCCCCAGCTCTGGCTCTCTCCTCCCTGCTGGAAGGACAGGCCTCTGCAGCAGGACTCAGATTTGCACAGCTCCACCTGTGCACTCCTCCGGGGCGAGGAGAGTTCAGAACACACCGGGACATCTCCCCAGCCCAGCTGGGCTGGAGGGAGAAACACAAAAACCAGGCACAAAACCAGGCAGGGACAATTTTGGGGATGGTCAGAGACTCGCTCAGAGCCTGACATTAGTAATTACTGCAAAAAAAGAGCCACTTTTAGGTTTCTAAAGGCATCTCACTACATCTAAATGAATGCCTTTCCTTCCACATTTCAGCTTCTCCTATCTTTGCTTTGACCTAGGGAATGTGGGGTGGATTTCCTCTGAATGCCCTGGTGCTTCAGGCTGGGCACCAAGAGCTCGCCCTGGTGTTTCCAACTGCTCCCATCCTCCCAGCACTGCCATGCACAGGAGCCCGGGGCAGAGAGTCACTCCAGAAGCAGAGCAGGACCAGTCTGAGGCAAAGCAGGAGCCACCAGAGCAGCCTGGGACAGTGGGAGGTGTCCCTGGGTGGAGCTGGGTGGGCTTTAAGGTCCCTTTCAGCCCAAACCATTCCATAATTTTATTATAATCTCCCTTAAAAAGAAGCTTTTAAAAAGCTGCAGGGAGGTTTGTTTTTGTCTGGGCTGGTTTTGGGCTGGGCAGGTCACTTACCTCATTAACAGCTCTCTACCTCTGAAAAAGAAAACACCAAGGCAGAGCCTGGTTTTGTCCCTGTGGGGACAAATGAGCTCTGCAGTCCTGCCTTGCTGTGGACAGACAGGACAGAAAACCTGAGTGGCTGCTGCCAGTCACACCCCATGGTTTGGAAGCCTTGGGTGGTGTGATGGCCTCACCACGGGATGCTCAGGACAGGGAATTTATCTCCACACGTGAAGATTTCGGCAGAAATCCACTCCTGGGAGGCATTTCCTTTGCTAACTCCACTGCTTCCACTGGAAAAGTGAGCAGGATTTGCATTTCAAACTCTCTCTCCTGCCTCTAAGCTGCTCTGGCTCTGCTTGCAGCTCTCCCCACCTTGCATTTGTAATGTTTAAGTTTTTCTAATTCTTCCCTGTGTTGTTGAGGCTCTCCCACCTGCGAGGGATTGGAGATGCCTCAGGGCAGGAAACCCTCAAAAAAGTTACTGAGGAGACAATTTCTTTGCCACTGGACAGGAAGGAGAAATGGCCTTTCCTCTCTGAAATCAGCACAAACAAACGTGATCGACCCCCCAAATACATAAACAAACAAATTGACCATGCTTTGGTCAGGGTGTGTGGGATCTCTGTGATACAGCACCTCCAAAAGACACATTTGCTGCCTTGGAGGCTGGGTCAATATTTGTTTTCTCCTTCAGCTTGATATTTTCTACTCCCCATTAAGTCTCTGTCACTTGCTTCTTCCCCTCAGTCTCTTCAAACTGCTGGCAGGACCAGAGAAGGAAATAAAACCCACCAAAAAGGGGATTTCCCATTCCACGCCGCACGATTTTCAATTTCTTCAGTTTGACTCTTGCCGTGGCAGTGGTTTATAATCGTGGGGTTATTTCAGCCAGGCCTGGGAGTGTTCATTAAGCCCTGCAATCTCTTCCAGCCCTCAGAGGATGTTGCTCACGAGGTGCTCCGTGGGACGGGGCGCTGAAGCCGTGGGGAAGGAAGCCAAGCTGAACATTTGAGATTGCAATGCCAACCTCTTGGGGTTCAACATTTTGGATTCAATGTCTCGAACTCCTTTCCAGAGCACCAAGTGGATTGAGGAGGAAAGGCTTGCCTGTCCCACCTCCAGAGGTTTTTTGTGTTTGGGGCATTCAAGAACACAAACATGAGGGCACAACGCAGCGAGGAGCGAAGGCACAGGACACTGACTTCAAAATCCACCTCAGCACCAGAGAGCAGAGGAATATTTCCCCACCACTTCACTTCGACTTGATTTGACAACCTCATTTCATCCCAATGTCACAGGAAATCACAGTCTCATTTTCCCGTGGCACAGTGTTAGAGGCAAAGAGCCCTGTGTGTGTTCTGCATGCTTTGCTTCAGAACAGAGCAGAGTTAACATTTCCAGGGGCTGCCTGGAGCACCAGAACTGCCTGTTAAGTCCCCTCCCAATTAAAACACAAACGGAGAGGTTTTACTATTCCTGTGTTCTTCTGCCTTTTCACTTGGCTGAGCATTACTGGATGCTGTCTCTCTGTCAGTCACATTTCATCTTACCCCTTCGCCTCCAGCCCTTTCGGTCTGGAATTGATTTTCTCACCACTCTGAGCAGAAGCTGTGAGATCTGAGCATTTCTCAGAGCTCTGTGCAGTGGTGGCGGTGGGCTGCCGTCCTCCATGCAGCTGCTGAATGTCTTTATTCCCCTTCTGGAAGGCAAAGGAAGTCGCAGACACTGGGTAATTGTAGCGGATGCTGGGGATTTTGCATACTCAAATCCATTCCTGATGCTTCTGGCAAGCGTTTTGCATGAATGTCTATGGATAAATCCATGCAAACGTGGGCAGGCCTGTGTGCATCTGCATGTATAGATGCACATGTTTTCTGACTGGAAAATTCTGCCTGATAAATAAATTTGTCTCTCAGCCAGAGGGGGAGGAAAAAAAAAAAAAAAAGTATTCAAAGCTCTCGATGATTTAAACAAAACTTACCAAAAACTGCGTTCCAATCTTATTCTGTCAGTTTATTTTCTAAATAACTGAAATAGACTCTGATTTAATGTGTGATGGGCCTGGAATGACAGATTTCTGCACCAGGCTGGGTGTGAGTGGCTCCAAGGCCCTGCACTGCAGCTTTATCTCAGGTAAATGGTGCCTGAGATATTTGGGACGCTCCACATCCTCCTGGAGATCACTCCCTCCCCCAGGAATACCAGGGATTGGATTGTTGTGGCTTCTTTTGAGAGAGGAGCTGTGGGATTTTGGGGTGGTTTGGGAACAGGGGCTAATCACTCCAAAACCCTGCTCTTTGTAGCTCCGTGTTTCCATGGGTTGGTTCAGCATCTCAGTTTGCTCATTGCAGCCTTCCCCAAAAGTCTGACCCCCCGTGAGGGTTTTCTGCTTTCCCTCCCTTCACTGTGCAAGGGTCACACCAACCTGGGCGGGATTTCTGAGCTCTTTTCCAGCACTTGATTTCTCTGAACAAACATATATCTGAAGTGTTGGATTATTTGAACTGTTTGTTTCCACTGGGGGAAAAAAAAAAAAAAAAGTTAAATCAGAAAAAAACGGATGGAGAGATGAAGGAGAAAATAAGGGCAAAGAGCCACCTGAAAGAGTCCTAACCCAAATTTGAGCCTGCTTATAGGTGATTACCCAGCCATTCCCAAAGTTTCCTATGAAGAGAGCTGGTTCAGTGGGCAGGTTTATTTTCTGCTGTTTGGTGGATGGGAGCTGGTGTGGCTCAGCAATCCCAATGCCCCCACCCATGGCTGGGCTGCACTTTGGAGCCCCAGAGCCCACAGCCCTCCAGAGCCTCTCCTGGGAGCCAGCAGCCTCCAAAGAAAACCAGGAGCTCTAAGGAATGGTGATGAATTCATCGAGCCAACAAAGCAGAAAGCTGGATCTCCCTGAATGGCTCATTAACCAGCAGCATATTAAGCTGCTAACACTAGTTAAAGTCACATCTAATGGGGCCTGGCCCTGACTGGCACTTTCAGCCCGTGTTCACTCCTCAGTGCCTCAGCCAGCTGAGCAGGGTGCTGGGACAGGCCCCCTCAGGAAGGTGAAGGGACCCAAATTCCATCCCTGAAAAGTGGGGATGCCTTGGGGTGGCTCCCTAGAGCAGAGGCTGGGCAAGGCTCAGGGAATAAAGTGGGGATTTATTGAAGGCTTCAACAGGCACAGCCTGGGCAGTCAGAGCCTCCCAGGGGCTGCACCCAGCATGGACAATGGCCATGAGATTTTCACACAATCCAAAGTTTGGTCCTTTTACATATCAGGGGTTCATCCTCCAGTGCAGGTAATGAAGGCATTTACCCCCAGTTTGCTCCTCCCCACTCACTTTTATTTGTACTTTTTGAGGTGTCCTTGAGTTCCAGGCCTAGAGAGGAATTGTTTTGTCTGAATGAAACCTGAAGACAGAAACTAACACTCTGTATGGAGTTTTAGTTACACTCTAAAGCAGCCCAGGAGCTGAATAATCTAAAATCTAAAATCCCAAGGCATCAGCGGAACCATCAGACGTGCTGGGGAGAGTGGCATCACCAGTGAGGAAGTGGCAATCCCAAATCCCAAATGGCATCACAATGGAAACCCCCAGAGATCAACCCCCCCCAATGCCTGTGTCTAACCCAGGGGCTTGAATTAAAAAACTCAGGGCATTTCTGTGGCCAGAGCAGTTCAGCTGCATTCAGCAGTGATCGCTGCATTTGCTCTCCATGTCTGTGCTGCCACATCCGAAGCATTGCTCAGGGCACAGCTGCAATTATTTCTTTACCAATCCCCTTGGCAGCTGAGCTGAAACAGGAGTTGACAAGTGGGAGACACTTTGAGCTGAAATGCAGTTGGAAATGAATTCCCCCAGAACGGCCCTTGGAGCAGCTTCTCCAGGTGTTCTGTTTCTGCACAGACCTGGCTCTTTGGGGCAAAGGGTTTTCTGTGTTTGTGTCAGGCACCCTGGATCTTTGTCTCTGGATAAACATTGCTTCTGTGGCATGAGGGAAACGTGAAAACATTCCTTTTTCTACTTCTACTTCTTTTTTTTTTGTTTCTTTTTGAATTTTCTTTGTTTTGTCACAAACACTACTCCCTTCTTCAGCTGTACAGTTCGGTGTGTACAGAACGAGGTGTGAGAGTGCCATCAGTGCTCACAGAACACACCTTAAACTCCTTCCTTTCCCACCCAGCTGCAATTTGTGCTGCTCTTTTGGCTCCTCCTGCCCAAAACATCCTTGCTGTGCTGTTTAGCATTCCAAACCCCAGCTACCTGAGGCTGAGCAGTTTATTTGCCATAGTTAAATCAAATTTAATCAAGTTTTTACACATGCTTGTAGTTAGCTGAACTGCAGGCAGAATTCTGCCCTTTTTTTCTCTTTTTTCTGACATATTATGCTGCTTACATTAGCAAAACCCCTGCTGTCACAGCACCACTCATGCTAATACTGATTATTGCCCCCTCTCTTTATCTCCTACTCTCTGTTCTGAATAAAGCAGCTCTTGCCCACCAGCAGAGCACACTGAGATGGGGAGGACACGGGGTTTGTTCCCGTTTTCAGCTAAAACAAACCCAAACAGTGAGGTTGTTAGCTGGCTGGGGTTGGTTCTGTGCCATGTCCTGGCTCTCGGGGCTGTGCTGGCTGCCTTTCCCTGGACACTGGTGAGCACCAACTCACCTGTGAGCAGCATTTCCCTGAATCCACCCCCGTTTCTGTAATTTAGCAGCGCTGGGAGTGGCTGGGAGCTGCTCCTCTCTCACTGATCCAACACCTGCTGCTTCTTTTCCCCCCAAGCAATTTCCAGGCATTCCCAGGAATATCATCCTCGAGATGAATCTGGGGTCGGGGGGGGTTCTCAAGGCTTTTTAACTGGAATTCTTTGGCCTTCGAGCAAGAGAAGGCGCAGGTTGAACCTTCCCTCTGGTTAATGTCTGCTGAAAGATGAATTTCCCTCTGTCAGTCATCAGCAAAGCACTGAGCAAGGCTCAAAGGCAAAAGGAACAAAACCAACATCTGGATCTAATTACCCCGTGAAAGCGAGAGGAGTTTAAAAAACAAACGGCGCAGGAACATCGGCTCCGCTGCTTTGCTTGTCCTTGTTTGCCCCGCTCAGGCATTTTCCCGGCAGCTCCAGGGGATGGGTGCTGCCTGTCTCCGGCGGGTGGAAAACGCAGACGTGGCTTTCAGTCCCTGTGGGGACCCCTGCAGCCCCCACGGGACGGGGCCCCTCCGGCAGGAAGGTTCGGAGGCGTTTTTGGCAGCTGGCGCTGCCTCCAGCAGCGCTTTGCTCTGCTCCAGGTGCGCCTCTGGAAAAGGAGAGGGCGGAATTCTCAGGGACTGGCTTTCCCCTCTCGCTCCCCATCTTTGTCTTCCTTTCAGCGCGAGGCACTGCTCTGCCTCTCCCAGCTCCCTGATGTCTTCCCGATTTTCCAATAAAATCCATTCCAGCCCACCCTGAGGGTGCTCCCTGGGCCCTAACCGGGAGGTGGGAGGAATAAAAGCTGCACCTTGTGGCAAGAGGTGTTCAGGTCTGAGGAGAAGGGGGGTGGGGGTGATCACCCTGCAAGGATTTGGGAAGGAAATGTCATCAGGCCACA
>VYXD01001566.1:69005-85618 GCA_013397195.1 Hylia prasina | reverse complement strand
CATTTTTCACTTTGTTAGCTGGAGCTCACAGCTTGTGAGACTGTAACATGGATAAGAATTAATAAACATCTGAGTCCCAACACGAACTCCATCTCTCGAGCATTTAATCCTAACCCTGGCAGAAAAGAAGATAAAAAGCAACACTCCCTAAAGCCTGGACCATCAGTGTGGACCTAATTATTGCTAAAGATGCAGAGAAGACAGCATTAGGGATTGTCCCACAGAGAAATCAGGTATTGAGGTGAAAAGAGCAGGACTTGGATTCTCTGCTCTGAAAGACTGAGATTTCAACCCTTCAGCTCTGCTTCTAAATGGAAAAAAAACCCTTCCAATTTTTAAAACCCTGAATCTGGCTCTTTAAAAAGCCTGTTCTCTTCTAATTTTTATATATATATATATATATATAAAAATCCAAAGGAGCACACTGAAAACTGTGAAATAAAAAATCGAAGCAGGTAAGGAAGGAGGAAATGGCAATAATTTTATTGTCCATTTTATTGTACCAGCTGCTATTACTGGTAAACAACAGGGTTTGGGGCACGCAGCTCCTGCTTCAGGCCTGAAACAGGAACAGTCTTTGACTCCTTTCCAGATGGATCATCTGGACTAATAAAAGATGTTATGTCTCCCAGCACTCCTTACCTTATTCATGTGGTTAGGCCTCTCCTGCTGCAATAAATTATGAGGATAGGATATTTCTGTAAGAAAATGACATTTCAACAGTGTTAGAGGGCCTTTCATCCAAACAGTACTCAAGGAAAGATAGCTGGTTTTGTCCAACTCTTTTTTTCAGCAGCCACTGACTTTCATATTCTGGATAACAATTCGATTTGGGAGAAATTATCAGTGTTCCAAAATAATACATACGTGTTGGTGAAACCCAGTGATAACAGCTTTTATTTGGCAGAAACCAAAGCTGCTTGGAAAAGGGTCAGCTAAAATCTCCTTCTCCAAAGGAGGAGAGGGGCTGGACCTTGTTCACCAATGGGGGGAAAGTGCAGCTCCAGGGCAGCCCTGGCTGCCACACAAAGGGATTCCCAAAAAACAACATCAAAGCAGCTTTTCCTTTCCCCACTCTGGTGAACATCCCTCACCCTGTGTCTGATAGACTGAGCAACCCCACCTGCTTTTCCTCGCAGCGTTCAGTGCTTTTAGCTCCCAGATTTGTCCCAGATTGTTCCAGTCACCAGTGAGCTTGGAGATGGCTTTGCCACTAAAATTGCCTCAGTGGCTTTGTAGCAGCTGTGTGTTGAGTGGTACCATGGGATTCCTGTTTAATGTTTAACCATAGGGTTCCTAATAGGATTTCTAATATCTCATTACTGCGGGCTTAGAACTGCATTTCCAGCCCCAGAAATGTACAGGCAAGCAATCCTCTTATCCCAAAGCTTATACTGCAGAGTGCACCCATTTCCTCAGGAGCAGCAGTAAGAGAAACCATTCACTCCAGTTTTCTTTCTTTTAAATATCAGTATCAATAATAATGAATATCCAGCTGGAGCAGGTGAGGTTTTGACTTCTGTGCTATCCCACCTGCAGTTTTTCATTCTGAGTCTCATGAGCCCCAAATAGATTCACCCTTAGAACCCTCAGTGCCTGTGAGGAGCCTTCACACCTTTCTGCATGTACAGAACCCACCTTCTGATCCCTTGAGACTGCAGAGAAACAAAATCATGTACAGAACCCACCTTCTGATCCCTTTTGATTTCAGAGAAACAAAATCAGGTACAGAACCCACCTTCTGATCCCTTGAGACTGCAGAGAAACAAAATCAGGTACAGAACCCACCTTCTGATCCCTTTTGATTTCAGAGAAACAAAATCATGTACAGAACCCACCTTCGGATCCCTTGAGATTTCAGAGAAACAAAATCATCTAACTGGCATCTCTCCAAAAGAGCTGAGGAAAGTAAAATATCCCCCAAAAATATCCAAAGTGTCCTTTGGAAAGTAAAATACCCCCAAACCTGCCTTGCTTAAATTGAAGCCCAAATATTCCCCTTTTACAAAGGGTCCAGCCCACATTATTGAGGAGCAGTTCACCAGTTGGACTAAAAATGGTGTTTTGCAATGAATTTGAAACGACAGACCATTAAATGCTTGATTGCACACTTTAAGAGAAGGATGAAGCACTGCTAACTTTCTTATCTGTGAGATCCAGTGAAAAAACTTCCAAGACACAATGCTACATAATCTGCTTTAAATAATTCCATTAATTTGAATAGCAGATGCCTATCTAGCCTTTTAAGAAGGCTCTGAAAAATTCCAATTTCGACTTCAGCATTTTGAATTTGTTGCAGTGGAAAATAAATTTCACGTCTCTCCCCAAACCTAAACCAGGGTGTCTTCACCAGTTCTGCCAGAGACCAGCATTAAAAATCGTATTTCTTTAGCCTGTTGTTTTGTTATCTAATTTCACTGCTCTGCGTTTTCCCAGGAGATGCTGACTGGGGGATGAACAAGAGGCATCACTTCCAAAACCCAGGGCAATCAGAACACCATCCTCCCAAACATCCAAGTGCTTCCATGCTCCTGGGCACTTCTGCTGAGCTCCAGGAATGCTGCCAGGTGCCAGGGGCAGCTTCCAGAGCATCTGTGCAGAGGTGCCCCCAGACCTTTCCATCATTGGGGCATCTCCATTGGAAAGATGATGATTGCCATTGTCTCCAGTGCCTGGCAGCACCCCAGAACTGCTCTTTATTATTGTAGAGTCCTCTGATCCTGCCTCTCCTTCTCCACAGGGATTCTCTCACTACAGTGATGCTGAATTTAAATATTCCTGTCTTTTTGCTCACAGCCCTCGGGTTAGCATTTCTTGGGGGTTTTTTTGCTGGTACTGTTGCTGCAGTCTGCTCCTCCAGCCATTTACTCCATAGAAAACATCCCTTACCTTATTTATATCATGCCTCCAACTGCTGAGACATCTGGAGAGGAATGCACAAACTCCTGACATCCAGTTAAAAAAAAAAAAAGAAAAAGAAAAAAAAAGAAAACACCCTCTCAACCACGACAACATTTTTTTTGTTTTTAAACCTACCACATTCTCACATTTGTTTTTCCATCACACATGCACGTATGAGTGCATTTGTGTGTGCAGCTGCTGAGGTCACCGAGGGGGAAAGTGAAATATTTTTAACAGCTGAATATCTCCAGTTCCAAATTCCTTGACTAAAGGAAACCAGTCCATATGATGGCAAAATAAAAGGAGGTGAAGCAGAGCAGCAGCATTGCAGGTGACTCTGGTGTAGTGGTGTTATTTCTTGGACGGACCCAGCCCCAGGACAATTTTCCTTAAGGAGCATTCAGCAGCTTTTGCTAAAACTGGGTTATTTCTTTTATCAAATAAAAGCTTCATTAATGAAACTTGGAGCTTCATCTGAAACGACTCCTTAATCTGGGGTGAGCTCAGGATACTTCCTACAAAATAATTATAGATGGAAATAAATTGTAAGAGTGCTTTGATTTTTGCTACCACGAATCCTGTTCCCTGTACTACTGGGAGCAGTGTGGCACACAAAAAAAGGTCTAAAACACGAGCAGGAACAGGCTACCAACGACTGCTGATCTCTGCCAAGGTTTCCAGAGCAGCTGCACCTCTCACCTTCCTCAGATTCATCTCCAGAGCTCAGAGTTAATAATATAAAACCCACGTGGAATCACTTGGCACCTCTCACAAATCAGGTGATGATTTGCTGCAACTTCTTGTTTAAGAAGCTGCTGCCAGCTCTGTCCTGACAGAGATTTTCCACAGGAGATGCTGCAGGTAGGGAAGTGTTTCCTTCTCCACAAACCCCTGTGTGTTTGTTGGGCACTGAGAATTCCAGGATTTCTGTGCTGACAGGCTCTGACCCCCCAGGCAAACCCTGCACTGACCTGAGGCCGTGGAGAAGCTCCCAAAATTGAGTGACAGCCCTGGGATTGTGGGTGTGGGGTTTGGATAGAAGTGTGTGATAGCACAGGGGGCAAAACTCACAGTTTAAGGGGTTAGAATACAGTAATAGATATATAAAGCAAGGTGGGGATTTAGGGCAGAGGCCAGTCCTGCTTTTTCACCTTCTTCTCCATGGTCTGGGTGGGATTTTGTAATTGGATAGAAAAGTCCCCACTGTGGGCCAGGGGTGGTTGGGTATTGGGTTAAAAGTAAAAATAATTCAGGTGTCATTTCTTAATTGGATAATTTATCCCTAAAACTCCTTGTAAAGTGATAGAGATAACATTTTTCACTTTGTTAGCTGGAGCTCACAGCTTGTGAGACTGTAACATGGATAAGAATTAATAAACATCTGAATCCCAACACAAACTCCATCTCTCGAGCATTTAATCCCATCTCTAACAAAAGAAAAGAAGATAAACACCCCATAAGTGACCATTGCTAAAAGCAGCAAACTCAGCCCAGGGCTGGGAATTTGGTCTCTGAGCTTTTCCAGCAGAGCTGCAGGGCAGCAGCACTGCAGGCACTCACACTGGCAGGGACATTCCCTGGCTGCTGCTGCCACCTCTGAGGCCAGAGGACACCAGAGTGAGCTGTGAGAAATCCTCGTCCAAAGCAGCGCTGCCACAGAACCCTCCTGGTCCTGCTCCCCACAAAAAGCAGGGTTAGGATCCCAGTTAGCCTCAGGAAAAGGGGAAGCTGGTTAATTTATTCCATTTTAGGGCAGGGTGAATAAGGTTTATTGTGTTGTGGGATGAGATTTCTCGACAGCTGGTGTTAGACATCATCCATCACACACTGAAGAGCACTTTTAGGAAGTGGGAATAAACTCCTGCAGACATTAACCAAGAGCAGCAGGTGCTTGACAACATTTAACCTTCTCAGAAAGCTCATGCATTTGCCAGGCCATTTTTTATGGCTGATGAAGGCAGAGACAAGCAGGAGAATGGAGGAAAGTCAGCAGAGAATTAAAATACCATCAAAACAAGCAGGTTTGAAAGGAGCCAGAATGATTCTGAACTCCAAACATCGCCAGACAGCAGCAGCCATAGATTGTATATATTATATAAATATAATTTGTGTTCACTCTGGATCTTTTTTACAAAGCAAGAAGGCATTTGCAGAAACAGCTGTGCTGCCTCCAGTCCCTTCCCTCATCCTCCCAAGGAAATCATAAATCTTTTGAAGCTGCAGCTTTGGGTTTACAGGACTTCTGTGTGTTCCTGCCCGCTGGTAAGGGCACAAACAATTGCAGTGTAAGATAGACCATGTTTATCTCCCCCAGGGATGGGATCAATCCCCAAACTCTTTGACTTTCAAACCCAGAATTACACTGTTCATTTTTTATCTCAGTTATCACTCCTCAAACAAACCGATCTCATGAGGGTTTTATGCCTGCTCATAAAAAGTGGAGAACAGTTTGGAATCTCAAACATATTTTTGTGTTCAAGTGCTGTGTCCTTTTTATTTACAAGAATAGCTAATTAGTGTTATCAGCTTTGGTTTCTTCAACTTATCTCTTACCTACAGGACTTTTATTTTAATTGTTCTTATCAGAGCAAAGCAGAAATTATCTTTACACTGGCAATCTCCGCAGTGTGGTGAAAACATTTCTGTTTTCCTGCTAAAACAAATTTTAATAAGGTGTGCTCTGATTTCCTCAAATAATTCTTAACAACCACTTTGCATCCGAACTTTTGGGAAGTCCTTATTCAAAAAGACACTAACCAAAGACTGCAAGCCTTTTTGGCTCTTTCTGAAATGACATGGGATGCCTTTTCAGAAGAACTTGGTAATTCTGGGTGCTCAGTTTGAGAGACTCACCAGGTTTCCAGAGCACTGCTGCTCAGCATTTCCCAGAGAGAAATCCTTTTCCAGTTTATTGAGGACAGATTTCAGCAATCTCAGCTTTTCTGTCTCACCAGTAAATTCAGTTTGCATTACAGCCACTGCTCCCCTGATGCTTCTCTGGCAAGAATTGGAATAAATGCCCGTTAGTGATTGAAGTTGGTTTATAGAAGGGAGTAAGGAAAGAGTTTTAGAGGGGGAACTACTCCATCAAGTGTGATTTAAGCAAGTGGAGAGGCTGCTGAGTAAGTGGAGCATCCCCAGCGTGTCCCATGCCATGGAATTCCCATGAGAAGGAGAAATCAGCTCCCAGGGCATTCCCTGGATTGCTTGGGACCACTCAGAGGGGCAGTGGCTGGCTGAGACTGCTGAAAACTCTGGGAAATTCCTGAATTTCCACCCACAGGGCCCTGCTGTGTGATGCAAACCATCCATACCACCCATGCTGGGTAGCCCACAGGGCCAGGAGCCGCCTGCAGGCTGGAGCTCAGGAACACCTGGGGTTGTAGGAACACGGTTTGGTGACTTTTAAACGGCTTTAAAACTGTTAGTAACAGCAGAGGAGGGGTCAGAGCTGCAGGCAGGAGCTGCTGTGTGTGAAGGGAGAAAGATGAAAAGGGCCTGGGCAGAGCTGGCTGCTTTCGTGGTGAAATTCATGGCACTTTTTCATGCTCCTTGAGACATTTCCTTCCCCACACACTCAGCTGCTGGATACCCCCATCAAATCCATACTTTAAGCGTTTGAACTCCAGCTCTGGCTGTGGTGGGTGAGGCTGAGGGAGTGGTGTTGACAGTGGAGGTCGGAGAAAATACTGAAAAACTTGTGGGTGAGTTTGGAAGTGTTTCCAGGCTGCTCAAAGCAGGTCAGCAGGGGTGACACCTCGCTGTGCACAGCCAGTTTGGGGCTGCCACAGGCCTGCACGGGCACAGTCACAAACATTCCTGTCTGCAGATTTCAGCCAGAAGTGCCCTGGCACAAGCTCAGGGTGTCACTTTGGGGGAATTCCTCACACATCTGTGCCACGCTTGCTCTCTCTGCACCTCCAAATTCCTGTGTGAGGGTGGGGCAGGGATGAGATGCTGCTGGGGAATAGAAATTTCCTTTTCCAAACTGCTGCTGCGGGGCTGGGGTGTGTGGAGAGCAGGAAATTACAGGGTAAGGATTGAAGAGACTTTTGAAAATTGATTTTTCTAAAATTATTATTTTTTTTTTTACCATCCATAGAAAAGCAGTGCTGGCTGTCAGGTTGCTTTTAACATTAACTCCTGCTGGGATATGTGTTCCTGAGTGTGTGCACGTGTGGTGGTTGTTTGGGGGTTTCGCAGCACATGAAATCATTTTTTAATAACTTCATACAAACAGCAAAATAGGTGACACTGTGCTAATGGGACCAATCACCATCATCAGTAGAACACAACTCAGCAGAGAAATACAGAATACTTGTTTATTCTCCCAGTGAAAATCAATTCTCTTGTAGCTGCTTAATTGCTTTTCCCCTCTCCCTCCTGTTCTTCCAGCTAAAATTGATTTTAGAACTGCTTTTACAAAGGGGGCTCCCCTTTATCAGACACCCACAACCATCAGGAAAGAGATCGTTAGAATGGTCATAAAATGTCTACAGATATCCCAGTTTTGGGGCTGGAGTTATGTCCCAAAATAAACTGTGGAGGACTTCAATGTCTTTGCAAGGATACAGCCTGGAACATTTCAGAGGAGGACAAAAAACACTGCACCACGTCTGAGAGCGTCTCACCCTCTCCCCAGGAAATTAATCAGAGTGCAATCAAAACATCTTTCCAGCTGCTGGAGTTCACTTCCTGCCCTGGAGATGTTTCTCAGCTCCAGCTCGGAGTGGTGCTGGCTGCAGCGAGGGGCAGTGCCAGCTTTCATCCTGCTTTGTGTGCTCCTGCTTGCTGACACAGAAATCACACCTGTGGGAGGGGGAAAAAACACAGCACAAACCCCCCTTGGAGCTGATGTTGACCCCAAATCAAGCAGAGACTTCCTGAGAGTCAGTGGGAATGATGCCTTAGGATTTCAGCTTTTATATTTCTCATTTATCTGTACTCCTGTAAATTCTGTGCAACTCTAAACTCCACACGCAGTGTGAGCTGCTGCTTCCCCATTTTGGGCAGACACAACAATTCCTCTCCAGGCCTGGGAATCAAGGACACCTCACTGCCTCAGGCCTGAGAGATGGAAAAAAATGGGTTTCTGAGGGAGCAAACTTGGGGTGAGTGACTTCATTACCTGAAGCTGTAATTGGGAGATGAACCCCCAATCTGCAAATGGAACAAACTGAACAAAGTGTGAAAACCTGTGACCATTTTTGGCTGTAGCCCCTGGGGGGCTTTGCCCAAAATGCACCTGAAGGCCCTTCAATAAATAGAACAGCTTTTTATCCCCTTAATTCTGTCTGGCTTCTGTTTTTAGGTTGTCCCAAAAGGCATCAGGATCCACAGAGTCCTCACTTGGAACTGTGGCTTTGCTCTGGCATTCCCACCCTGCAGACTGGGATCAAAGTGAGAAAAAGGTTGAGGTACAGATGGTTTCAGAGGTGAAAGAGCAGCTGAGTGCACAGAGCAGCAGGGCAAGGAGTTCATTCCCTGTATCCCAGAGGTTTGGCCATTCCCAGGAAAGCAGGACTCCATCGTGCACAGTTTTTATTGGGGAGAGAAATACCACAGCTCTGAACATTTCCCACTCCATCTCCTCCTTTTCTCTGGCTTTTCCTGCTGAGCATGATGCCCCAGGACATGGAATATCCCTCTGGACAACTGGGATCAACTCTGCACCCTCCCAGTTTCTCCTGCACCCCCAGTTTCCTTCCTGGTGGGCTCAGGAGCAGAGAAGCTGTTGATGTGTAAATACAAATACAAAAATACTGCTCACCAGTGATTTGAACATCCCTGTGTTGTCAAAATTTGGCCACAAGTCCCAAAATGAGCCTCATGCCAGGAGCTGTGAAGAAAATCACCTCTGTCTCAGGCACAAGCAGCACATGGGGAGCAATCACAGCCACAGGGAAAACCTGGGGCAGGCAGAATGGGGTGGAATAAAGCCAGAATTGTCAGGGACTTGTGAAAGGAAGAACAAAAAAACCACTTTTAGCACAGCACCAGGACCTGCTCTGGCTTTTTCTGAAGCACAGCAGCTCCCAGGGCACTGCTGCCAGCATTTCAGTGGCCACAGGCTCCCAGGGAACTGGTCCCTGCTGCTTTCTGGTGTTTATTGCCTTGGGGGGGAAAAAGCCAAATCAATTCAGACACAAACCCCACAGCACAGAGGTGATTTTAAGGGACTTGCTGCCAAATTTTGAGCACAGCACCATTGGAACAGGGGGCTGCTGGCAACCCAGAGCCTGCAGGTGACTTCAAAAGTTGTTTGCTCATCCTGCCGGAGGAAAAACCACGCTAAGAGAAGGAGCAATGAAAAGAAACATCAAAATATTGGAAATATTGCACTGCTGAGCTAGAACTAATGAATTTGCCTAACTATCCTGAACAGACATTGCAAACACACCACTGACTGCAGCCACAGTGCCTGCAGAAAACACAAAATGCTGGCAGGGCCCCTAAAATGGCAATGAGTCCATTAAATGGCTCTGCACACAAAGTCATTGTTAATATTTTAATATTTTAATATTTGTGGTTTGGGGCTGACACGTGGGTGAGGGTATCCAATCACCAGAACTTCCACTGGGGAAAGGTTTGTCCTGGTAATTCCAACACCAAGCCCAAATTAAATCTCTGATTGTTTTTAATCTCTTTCCAGACAGACATACTGGGTGTGTTGGGTTGATAACTGAGGGTATTTTTAGCATTTTTAGTATTCCTCTGTGTGTCTAGCACTGCTTTGAGTGTTACTCAGTTCTGCACATCAACAAGTTCACACAGCACAGCTCATGTGGGTTCTGGGGGAAAAGGGATTGGCAGAGACTTGAGGGCTCCCTCTTCCCAGGGCTGTTCCAGATTGGTGATGTGAGTGGTTATTTTAATTTGGGAGCTCGTTTAGGAGAGAAGTGGGGGGTGACATTACCTCAGTTCTTTGTAGAGAAGGATCCAAGTTTGATTTGGATAACACTGACCTCAGTGAGAGTCCATTTATGGTCCTGGTTTCAGTTATCTGGCACTTTCTAGAGATCTCCTCTGACCTGGTGGCAGAGATTCCTTCTCATTTCTCTTATCCACACAGCTCCCCCAAACAGTGCCACAGTCCCTGAGATTTAACCCCTAGAAACCCCCTTGTCTCAGAAAACCAGTCTCTGTGCTCAGGTGTGCACTTGGGGACACTCCTTTTCTTCCAGCAAACTGCTCTGAAGCAGAAACTCTTACATGTAAAGTTTATAATCCTTTGCATCACCTGCCTTACTGTATCTTTAAAAAAAATCATTAATGCTTTGAGAGAATAACTCAATTTTTTTCTTTCTTTCTTTTTGTGTGTGTGTTGATAAGCAACTCCTCTGGGTGTGAAATCTGGAGGCAGATTTGTCAGTCATGCATTGAACAAACACCACCTCCATCTCCAAGGGACCATAAACTTGGATGTAGAGAAGTGTTACAGGAGGGAGGCGAGGTTTGCTCTCAAGCTCCTGGACTGAGGCAATAAAATGTGGCTTCTTGCAGCCTCAAACCTGTTCAAGAGCAGGTGGAGGGTGGATCTGGTGCTTCTGCAGTTATCCTTCCAGGGATTAAAACCCTAAAATAAAGTGCTTTATTTCCCCTCTGTATGAGCAAGAAAGCAAACCTCATTCACACCAGGCATGCAAACCTCATTCACACCAAGAAATATATATATTTATATACAAAGGTGAGGTTTCTCCTCAGCAAATCCCACTGCCTGAGCACAGCTCCCTCTCAGCTGCACAACCAGGAGGAAATGCTGATGAAGTGGTCCAAAAGACCTCACTCAATTGCCTCGGTGCATTCCTAAGCCCATTTCCCAGGGATGAGATCCAATAAACCCTCAGAGGACAATGATCAGTGGGTTGAATACAAAGCCCTTTGGGTTTCTCCAGTTTTCCGTGTCTGAAACTGTTGTTTCTGAAAGATTTTGGGGGGGAAAAAAAAAAATAAAGAAGGGTGTGCACAAGCCCAAATCATGGCAGAAGCACCCTGCAATCAGGAAATTGTGTATTTCAAATGTGTGGAGAAAGGTCTGAGGTCTTACCAATCCCTTTGTGCTGCTCACTGATAACCTAAGAAGGAATTTAAAGGTAAAAAAACCCCATCCTATGTGGAACTGTCCTCTTCTTCCCACGGCTTTGAGGACTTTGAGGACTTTGAGTTGTCCCTGTGCTGTGTCCATGAAGACTTTCTATTTTCCTGCTATAAACAAATTTTATAGGGGGTTTTTTAAGGTTTTTCTCCCCAGAATTTATGTGGCACCAGGGCCATGGGACCTCTGTGTGACATCTTCCTAGACAGCAAGGTCCTCTGGCTCCCAAAAAGTGCCCAACACACTGTGCTGGCAGGAGGGATAAATAAAACCCAAAGGCAGCTTGTCCCAAATTAATCCGACGCGGTTTGCAGGATGAAAATAACGTTAACTGCGCTTGGAAAATAATCTCCTGGCCACATCAACAAACTGCAGAACCAGTCTGAATGCAAGGGGCTGCTTTGAAGCAGAGTGTGTTGGAGGAGGAAATTTTGAAAACTTTTTTTTTTGGCCAAGCGGAAAGGCTGGCCCTGGCAGCAGCTTTCCCAGCCATTGTCCCTGCTGGAGCTGGCTTTTGCCACTTCCTCAGGCACACAAGGCCTCTTTAGTCCCTCTTCTCCCTTGGCTCAGTGCTGTGATGAGAGGTTCAAGTCTTTTGTCCCCACTATACTTAGCCCCTCTCCTTGTGTGCAAGTTTTAGATCCCTTCCAGATGTTATCCAAGTCCAATAACTGCTCTGCGGAGCCAAGACAGATGTAAGCTATTTTTTAAAACACAATCCGAGCCAACTTTCTTTCTCTGAGATGTAAAAATACAACAAAGCCTTCTGAATGCCTTTTAATGCTATAGAAACGCAGGAATAAGTGCTGCAATAACCACTAGATTGTTTCTCATCATCTGTCGAGGCCAAATCAGAGCTGTGACAGAGCCACCGTGGCTGTGCTCCAGCACACTCATCCCCAGGGACCCACTCCAAAGACCACTGTCAAAGTCAACAAGAAACTTTCTCCCACTGAGTTCGGGGTACTTTGGATCAGGCTCCGACTGCCCAGGCTCGCAGAGGCTGCCTTTGGTCCTCCCAGAGCCAAAATGAGCACAGAGGGTGCTGCTGGTGGGGATGTCAGCTACAGAGAGCTGCACAGAGGTTTGGGCAAGCAGTTCTAGAGAACAGCTCAGTTCTTCCCTGGTTATTTCCCCTGGCTGCCTCCCTTTCTGCATCCCCACCTCAGCAGCTCCAGTTCCTGCTGCATCCCAGCCCTAACAGGGGAGGTGATGGCAAGAAATCCTCACACAAGGGATGAGGAGCTCCAATTCAGTTGTGACAACTCAAATACTTCCACATCAACGTCCCAAAAAGCAGCAGGAAGATTTCACTGCGGCCTGACCCTCAAACAGGGAGCTGGGGATAGTGACACACATTCCTGCTGGCTTTAATCAACAGATAATTACCAGCAAATTACAATCATAATGGCATATTTCATCCCACAGGCTCCGAGAGCTCTTGATAAAAAGTTGGCCAAATGCTGTGCTTAATTACAAGTTCAGATGGGGGTGGGTGTTCTTTAACCCCTGCAGTGCAGCCCTTCCATGACAGAACTCTGCACCTGAGGGAAGACTGGAACTGGAGGAAGGTTGGAAAGATTGGACCTGTTCTCCTGAGCACACCTCTCTGTGCAAGGGGCAGGGCATGGGATAAAGAATCTCTGGAAAATCCAACAGGGATATTTGGCAATTGTTTCTCAGATGGAAACTGTGAGTGGAATGTTGTACAGACAGCATGTCCAGGGCCTTGCATGGAAAATGCTGACCAGGAGCTTGGGATTCACTGGATCCAGCCTTCCCTACAGGGACCTCTCTGCTCAGCCAGCAGTGTCACACCTGCAGGGTGACATCCCTTACCCGAGTCCTGGCTGGCCATGGCCTCACTGAACCCAAATCTGAGGACCTGCAGCCCACAATGACCACAAGCCTTGACAATTTAGCAAATTATCAGCAGCAAAGGCTAATTGTTACTGCTTGAATCTGGTCTTTATCTGCTCTCAGGAAATTCCTGTCAGATCTCCAGACATCAAAAGCAGCAAGGTCAAAACAACACAGAACTCAACCAAGAAACAACCGACAGCGACCACAAGGACGTGTTTTCCTTTTGGCAGGAAAAAGCAGCTACCTTTAGGGAGAGAAGACACTCTGGAACTGTTTCACCAGCCTGTTTATGTGCCACCTAGAAGAGCATCACAGCACAGTGCTGGAGCTGGGGGGGTCCAGCAGCATTGAACCTGCTGCAAACACAGAGACAGCAACAGCCCTCACCCGCCAGGAGCAGAGCTGAGCTGCCTGGGGCTGGTCAGTGCCACTGCTGTCTCCCTTCAGCCCTGCAGGGAGCAGCTCCCTGCGGGGTTTTTGTCTTCCTTTCTTCTGTTAGGGCCGGGAATAAAGCACAGGAGATGCAGTTTTCTCGTGTTTGGACTCAGTTGTTTATTAATTCTTAGCTATAGCACAGTCTCACGAGCTGTGAGTCCCAGCCAACAGGGTAGAAAATGGCTCTCTCTAACTCTTGCCATGGTCTTTCAAGTGCTAATTACCCAATAACGAGATGACATCTATATTATTTGTACTTTTAACCTAATAACTGACCACCCGAGGTCTGCAGTGTGCATGTCACCCAATTAGAAAAAAACCAATTCACCCAATTAGGAAAAAAACCCCAAACTCATGAAGAAGAAGGTGAAAGAAGAACTTTGCCTACGCCCTAAATCCTCCATCTTGCTTTATATATGTTTTAGTACATTCTAAACCCTTAAACTCTAAGTTTTCCACCACACACTTCTATCCAAACCCCACACCCACAATCCCAGGGCTGTCACTCAATTTNCCCACAGTCCCAGGGCTGTCACTCAATTTTGGGAGCTTCTCCAGGTGAGTGCAGGGTTTGCCTGGGGGTCAGAGCCTGTCAGCACAGAAATCCTGGAATCCTCAGTGCCCAGGGCTCCAACAGCTTCCAGTTCACACTCATTTTTCAACTGGAAATATGTGCAGGGTTTCATCCCTCAAACCCTCAATATTCCCTCAGATTGCTGGGCAGTGCCTGGGTGACTTTTCTTGCCAAGCCTGTGCAGGTGACTGAATCCCTGCCCCTGTGAACAGCCCTGTCCCACGGGGAATCTGGGGGATTTTCACTGAGCTGACACCCAGACTTCTCCCTCTCTCATCAGCACCTGCAGCCAGGCCCGTGCCACCCCAAAATGTCCCCGAGGGCAGCCAGCACCCAGCCACACCCCACGGGAGCCTCCATGCAACAGATCATCCCCTGGGATTTGTGCCTGCCAACACAGCAGGAGGAGCCTGGCACATCTCATCAGAATCTGGGGGAAACTCGGGGGAAACCAGAGTTTTCCTCCCTCGCAGGAGCTGCTTGCAGCAGGAGCTGCTTTGGGGTATTTTTAAGGAACTCTGCAGCGCACAAAGGAATTCAAGTCGGGATATTCAGGGCAGGGTTCCACCTGTAGGTACCAAGAGCAGCTCAAGCCTGTGCTGAAACCCGTGCCTTGGTCTCGTGGCTGGTTGTTTAAAGGGAGCTTGGACACTTCTCTGGGCTCTCTAAGCCCCCAAATCCCTGAGTGAGGATGGAAGAGCTGCAGATCTTTCCCAAGTCACGAGCTGCAGTGGGACATGTCACAGCTCTCCTCAGGGGTCAGGCTCACAGGGAGATGATGGCACAGACTTCTTCCTTTCCAAAGTCCCCCCTGGCACAACTTGGGGCTGTGTCCTCTTGTCCTATCCCTTGTTCCTTGGGAAAAAGGAACTGACTTCCACCTCCCTGTGTTCAGGAAGCTGGAGAGAGAGGTAAGATCTCCCCTGGCCCTCCTTTTCTCCAGGCTAAACCACCTCAGCTGCCTCAGCTCCTTCTCCTAAGACTTGTTCTCTAATTATCAGAACAACAGGATTATTTTAGGTTTTCAGACCTCCCATGGATCAGACCAAACTGACTTCAGGTGATCTCAAAGTCTGATTTTTGACCTGCTGCAATGCAGGTCACAGCACTGGCCAGGACAACTTGGGACCCACTGTGTTAGGGTTTGGGGGGTTTTGGTCTGCGCTGTGGGGGCTGTTAATGTAATTTATTCCCCTTATTCCTTCACAGAATTGATTCCCTTAACCTCAGTTTGTTCTGCAGAGCTGGAGCTTCCCAGCATGAACACATCTAGGCTCAAGCACTGCATCCAAAACGTGAGGAGGGGTCCCACCCATGGCTCTGCCAGTGCCCAGGTCAGGCAGGTTTGACCTTTTCCAGCAGTTCTGACCTTTCCAAACTGTCACAGAGGCAGAAGGCAGCCAGCCCCGGCGTGGTGTCACCAGAGCTCATGGCATGGCCAAGCCCAGAGAAAGGCGCCTCTCCTGTTCCAGCCCCAGCCCCAAGGGAAGGGGCAGAGCCAAACTGTGCTGCTCTGAGAGCAGGGCTGAACAACAGAATATATCCTGTCGTTTTAAAAGAGCTGAGTCAATCAGCACCGATCCTTAACCAAAATGCAGGGACAATGGCACTGTGATGAAGACAAGGACTAATCAAGTGCTAATCAGCAGCAAAATCTATAACCCTGAGGTAATGATAGGAGTTACTCACTGCTGCCATAGAAATCAGCTCAAACATCATTTCAGCTGTTACCTTTTCAAAGAAAATTCCTGATTATTATGGTGGATTACAGGGCAATCCAATTATTATTCTCAGCATAAATACTCCTTGTAATTAATGGGCAACAGAGTTAAACTCTGCTGACATGTTTTCTCCATTAAAACTTGTGAGCCAGTCGTTGAGGATTTTGAGCAATCTGGCAACCTCTGCACAATTAGCTGGGTTTGGAAATGGTAATTAGCCCGTTTTATGGGATGTAGCCTCCTGATCTTTATGTCCTAATAAACATCAGTGTTTATGTTCCTGTTGCTCTGTGATTATCACGTGTTCACCCCTCATCCCTTAAATTCACACCGAGCAGCGCAGACATTGAGACAATAAACATCTGGGATGGGTTCATGATGGGTTTGTGGGGTGAATAACATAAAAACCATGAATATTCAAAAGTATTCAGGCCTGTTGGGATGGAAAGGAGGAGGCCAGACCCTCTTCACTCAACAAGTGCTGGACAGCGCAGTTCATGTGTTTGGTTTTGTTACCAATTTGGTACAGTTTAACACAAAAATTGTGAGTGTTACCTTCTAAGCTGTGTTTTCACGCAGTGAGGCACAGGATTGAACCCATCCCTGTGGTGGTTGCTTTAGTCCTGCTGCAAGAGGAGCCCCATGTGTCCTCTCCCTGCTCCTCACCTCCCCTGGGGGACAGCCTGGGGCTGTCCCTGGGCTGGCTCAGGTGACCCCATCTGGCCCTGTGTGGCTTTGATCCAACCAAGGGAGCACCAAACTGAGCAGGACCCACGTTTTGGAGGAGGCTGGGGAACACATCTGCGTCTCCACACGCTCAACACGCAGTTCCAGGCATTCCTGCTTGAAACAAATTCCACGCCCGTGACCCAGACCTCCTCAGAGAGCTCTCAGCCTTCTCCAGATGTGCCATTCTCAACTTCTCTGGTCAGCTTTGGTCCACTGGGGCCGGGGCAGAACCAGCTGAGGGCAACAGATCCCTGGATTGGGTCTGCTCGGCACCATCCTCCAGCCTGCCCGCAGG
>VYXD01001566.1:51482-68523 GCA_013397195.1 Hylia prasina | reverse complement strand
TCGGCCGGGGGCTCGGGCAGCCGTGCCGGGCTCTGCGGAGCCGCGGCCGGGCCCCCGTGCGCTCCGGCGGTGCCGGGTCCGCGCCTCCGCGGGCGCTCCCGGCGGCGCGGGGCTCTCGGATCCGTGGAAAGCCGGAGCGGCCTGGCCCCGATAATAAAAGTTATTTGCAGAAGGCGGAGTGGTTCGTTTTCTTTCGTTTGCTCCCCAAGCGCGTCCCGATGCTCCGCTCGCCCGTGGCGGAGCGCGGCTGCGGAAACACCAAGTGTCAGCCCAGTGCTCCGTTTCTGGCTTGTTGGTAGCGGATTTAAAGCTTTAGTTAGAATTTCGGTGCATCTGAGAGCTTCGCTCGGCTGCTTTAGAACTCGTTTAAAACTGTATTTTCGACGGAGACGAGTGAACTTTAAAGAAAATCAGGTCAGCCATAGATTCCGGGCATCAAACCCTTTCAGGTCCCAGAAACAGCCGCAGAAGTAGCGTGACCAATTCTTTCTTCATGCACAAAGCTTTGTCTTTTTTATTTTGGTTGGAATTTCTGCCGGATACCAGGGCTCATCAACCGGATATTTTCAGCTTACTTTAATGAAATAAGCACGCTTTCTAAGCTTGCATTTTGATGCAATTATATTCGTCTCCCTTGACTATACGAGGTTTGAGTTCCTGATGGAGCCTGTAGTTCTTAAAATAATAAAGTCTGTTTAGCACGAGGTTTTCCTTTGTGCATTTTTAGGGTTTAGGTTTATGGGAAGGCGAGGAAGAAGGTGACTGAGAGGGATGCACGGATATGAGCTGTAACGGGGCAAAGAATACGCCTGGATATTAATGGAAAAGGTTCAGAGGGGACGTTTTATTTCAAATATTCCGCACTGGAAACAAGGCTGCCCGTAAGTTTTTTGCATCTCCTACGAAGTCTCGAAAGCAGGACTGACGAATATTTATCTGGCAGTAAGTGGGTCAGATGATAACATCTCCTTCCACTGGATCTCTCACTTCTGCATTGGCCGGCTTGGGTTGCTAAGTAGCTCCGAATTGCTAATCCCAAAGTCAATGATGTCATAGTGACATCATCCCATCCTTTCACCTGATTGATTCTGGGAAGGGAACAGTAATGAGATTTGATATACATGTCCCATCTCTTTAATATTCTTCCTCTGCTTCAGGGGATTTCCTGACCTGCCTGGCAGATTCCAATGAATCACACTGAGCTCTAGTAAAAAGACGTTTCTTTTTGGAGACGAGGTGGAACATTAAAGGGACAGTGGCTGCTCCTGGTCTTTTCAAAAGCTGAGGAACTTGGCAGCTCGTGTTTCAAATGTGCGGTTCTGGATACGGAGGGCAGTGATTTAAAACTCGGACTTACTAAATTCGCGTGCAGGTGCGAGAGTGGCTCGGGTTTCAGAGAGGATCAAGTGACTCGATGTGTGTGAGTCTGAATGCTGGAGGTGCTGCAGGGGGCACAGAGAAAGCAGGAGCAGCTTCAGCTGCCAAGATAAATAGCAGCTCTAATGGTAAATTGCATGAGATCTGTCAGGAATTGCCGCGTTAAGAATTGGTATTGAACGGTACTGAAGACAGCTCAGAATTCATTTATCTTTCTAATTAGGCGACATAATTGGTAAGTTTGAAGGATTGTAATAGCGACGCTGCCATCTCAGGGAACTCCTTGGAAGAGAGTTTTATGCCCTTAAAGTGCGTGGAATGTGTACAGAACTGACGGGTTTGGTTTCTTCTGAGGTTAAAGGCACAAATGGTGCCATTTGCTGATGATCAGCAAGGAGTGCTGGTTTTTACAGTCGGTTTTTACCGTGTGTGTCCAGATGAGCATGGTCTGCGTGAATTTTAGGCGTGAATTTCAGGTGTTTTCCTCCTCAACATCTTTGCGACGGTGACTTTCTCCACAGACAGAGAGTTTGAAAGACTCCAGGCAGGGCAGTGTTTGTTGTAGGTGTGCAAACCTTCCTGCTTCACGCGTGGAAAAGGGAGAAACGAAGCGATTTCCATTTGTTTTGGGGAAGGTGTAGCTCCGTTTGTTAAAGTGAAAAGCTGAGCCTGCCTCAGAACATTCAGAGGCTGCACGGACCGGCCTCGCTGGCTTGATAAATACCGTGGGATGCTAAAACATATTTGAGAAGTAAACAATGATTTGTTAGCGTGGATGAGTTGGTGTTAATGTATTTACTGAAGGCGCTGATTGCTGATTTTATTCCTGCTCCAGAACTGCAGTGCTGATGGCACTGTTAAGTCTAACAGAGTAGTAATTGAACATGAGGAGTGGGAACGAGTGGGAAGGTGGTGGGGGAGGATGTTTTTGGCTGTGTGTTTGAATCTATTCACCCTGTAAGTGCAATCCGAGCTCCAGATGCAGAAGGGAAATTTCTAAATAATCTGTAAGCGTTCTGCACTCCTCGTACTACACGCAGTGACAAATTTCCACAAGCTTTAGATTCGCTCTGGGATGACTCAACTACGAACAAGTGATTTGGAAAAAAAAAAAATATTATCTCTGAAGAGAATCCCTGGTGACAATTTCTTTTCAAGTTATCTTAGGATTTTCTGCTTGCCATGATTTCTTCTAACTCATGCCTGCCTTGAACGCTGGAGACGAGAAATGCGTTTGGACTTGGGGATAAATCTGTGCCTTCCAAGTGCACGTCAGAGGGTCAGCTGTGACATTTGCATGGTTGTGCTTGGCATGTGGTGACACGTTTGGTTACATAAAGCAGAGCACCTCAGAGCCTGCCCAGAGCTGGCAGGGCCGGGGTGATGCTGCAGAGTCCCTGACCTGCCCGAGCAGGTGACAGAGAGGGACAGGACAGGGCTCAGCTCGTGCAGAGCTCAGCGAAACTGCTTGTGCCAACAGCAGTGGGAAATTCAACCTCGGGGTTTTCAAACCACAATCAATCTGCTCCAGAGCCCGACTGGGACGTTTTGCCCCCCTGCTTCCAGCACTGTGGCTGTCAGGGTGAGGAGAGGCAGCGTTTCAGCCCCGACTTCTGCTCCCGTCCTCAGCCCTGCGTGAGGACAGAACCAGGCACCAGCTGGATTCTTGGATTTACCCTTCTGCTTTTTAGATCTTTAATAGGAGAAAATAGTATCTAGAACAGCTTCACAGACCGCTTGTGTGAGCCTTTTGTAAGGGCAAGGCTGGCAGTTGGATATTTGAAGCGTGTAGTGGGATGAGTGAGTTCATCTACAGCTGGATCTTCTTTATTGGTGGAGAAAAATCTGACAGAACATGGACAGGATTTGTCCCTTATAAACTAGGAAGTGAAATAATTAATAATCCCAGTGATATGTAGGAATCCCAAAGACCTGCAGCAATCCCATCGCAGTGATCTTCAGCAATCCCAGTGATCTGTAGGAATCCCAGTGATCAACACCAATCCCAAAGATCACCACCAATCCCAGTGATCTGTAGCAATCCCAAAGATCTGCACCAATCCCAAAGATCTGAAGCAATCCCAGTGATCTGCAGAAATTCCAATGAACTAAAACACCCCCTGAAATGAATAAAATCACCCCAGATGTTGTAGCTAACATTATCCATCAGCTACGAAAATTCTATTTAAGACCTAAATTAAGCAATGTGAGGCGCCAGTTTTTCCAAAATTTCTTGTCCACTCAAAGTTGGTTCTGAAAGGATTAGTTGTCCAAAAATAGAAGTTATTTAAAAATTATTCCTACAGTCAATTGTTAAGCTGGAAAATTTTGATTTGATTCCAGTTTTGATCTTTATCTGTAAGTTATTTTGGAAGGACAGTGATGCTGAGACCAAACTCAGTGCTGATTTTAGTCTGAAGTGCTGAGAGTAAGCTCTGTGTAAATGGAACCTTTTCTGTGCAAAATGACAATTATTTTAATGTTTCATCAGAGTGATGTTACAGTGAAAAACGGGCAGTGAACACTCAGTATTTCTTATACCAGCTGTATTCAGGAGTTTATCAAGTGATGCCTACACAGCTGAGGTTTACTCTGCAGCGTTACAAAATTGTGTGATGAGACTAAAATCCAGGATGGGAGACAAAGCTCTGTTAGTGGTGCCTAAATACATCGCAGAATTTTCAAGGTATTCCTTTTAATACAAACTACAAATTCCTAAGGAAATTATCCCAGTCTGATCCTGAACTCTGCTTGTGCAGGAAATTAAGATTTTTTCCCCCTCATCTTTCTGAAGTAAAGCAGACAAAACTCAAACTGCAAACTCTTTTCCCAGAGAGGTTTGCTCAGTGTTTTCAGCACTTCACAGCAGTGGGTGAGAAGTTTATGGGTGAACTATGATTTCTAAGATGCTCTGGAAGGCAAAGGGTACCACCAATGATCCAGTGAGTTACTCTGAGTTCTGTGATGAAGCTCAGGGAATCACTTTGCTGTTGGTTGCTTGAGTTTGGGGTTTTTTTCCCTGGCTGGAAAGCAGTGGAGACTCATCTGGAGACTCATTTTTTTTTTTCCTGGATGAGTGGAGACTCATCTGCCAACTGCCAATGTGCCCAAAGAGAAAATCCTCCCTTCTGCCAAGGTGATATTGCTGTTTAACCCCTCCCTTAATCCCAGCCCTGCTCTGCCCGTTTGCCCAGAGGAGCTGGTTAAAAACAGGGATCCCAGGGATAAAACACGGCCTCCAGTGGTGGCCACAACAAGGGGAGGCACTGTTTGATGTTCTCCTCCTCCTCAGTTGTCTTCTAAAGGCCAGCAAAAGCCTAAGGAGATGCTCAGCCAGCCACAGCAGCACAAATCCCCATCATTGCACTGCTGCCTTGGCGCTGGAAATTTTGCATTCTGCATCTTTGTTGCCTTCTGCAAACGCTACAAATAGCAGGAAGGGATGGATAAAACGACACAGATGCTTTAATTATGATTTGATTACAGAGCAACCAGAGGAGTCTATTCTGAGGAATACGCAATTAGAGAAAATTCTGAGGACTATCTAACCTTCCGAAATTAAAATTAACTGGGATTATTTGAACGGGGTTTGAACATCTCTGAAAAAAGATCTCATTCCTCAAGGATCCTGCTGCTCTTGTGTGCTAGATCCTCTCTGCCTGAGCAGATGGGCTTCAGGGTAACACAATGTCATCTTCCTCAGCTGCATGGGCTGCTTCCTTCACCTCCAAATCCCATTTTATTCCCATTTTATTCCCATTTTATTCCATTTTTTCCCATTTCCCCCCCATTTTTTCCCCATTTTTTTCCCCATTTTATTCCCATTTTAGCATCCCTTGCTGGTCTCATACAGGAGGGTGACACAGAGCCTGGAAATAAACATCCATCCCTGTGTTGGAGCACACAAAGAGGGAGAGCAGTTTAACCATTCCATCCCATCCCATGAGCAGGAGAAATGGAGCCATGCACGCTTGTGGCGCACATTCCCAAGGGAAAGTGTGGATGGAAAATTCCATGCCTTTTCCACTTTAGTGGCAAATTATTTAATGGAAGGAAGAGATACGATTAGGTAGGTTAAACTTCTCTGTGGGCTTAAATGGCGCAAACGGCCCGAATTTAATTCCGCTGATTTCCCTGAGCGGGAGCAAAATTCCAAATGTGTCCCAGGGCTGAGGAGCAGCGCGCCTTCAGTGTGACTCCACAGAAAGGTGGTGGCAGCTCCATGCTGGCGTGGGGACAGTGGCTCTGCCTTGGGTCACCATTTGTGATGAGAGCGGTGAAACAGGACTCATGGACTCATATATCAGAAGGCTTAAAGGTATTTATTGACTCCATTTATTGAAGTTGACTCCATTTTTCAAGCTTGGGCTATTTCTGCCCAGGTGAAGAGCGAGCTGCTTCTTCCCTGCTCCGTCCCGAACAATGTCCCCACAAAATGCTTCCCATACCCGAGAGATAACAAAACTTCACCCACTGGTTAAAAAAGAGAAACAAATCCACATCTCCCCAGATAGGGACGCAGGACAGAGATTGTTTAGAAGAACTTTGTGCTCTGCAAATTCTGCTTTCCCATGAGGATACTTTTCTGCAGGGAAACTCACATGTTCATACAACACTGCCTGCTGTCCTGAGCTGAGCTGAGGCAGCAGCAGCACCCCTGGGGCTGGGCAGGCTCTGAGGTGCCCCCAGCCCAGACACCCCCCTGCCAGCAGCTGCAAACCACTGCTGTTGTGCTTTCCCTCAGGGCTTGACACACTCACCAGCCAGTGGTAAAAGGGCTTTTTTTGGGGGGGAGGTGTCTTGTTTGCTGGAGAAGTTTTCAGCGTTTATCGCTGCTGCTTGAGAATTGTGTTGGCAGCGTGGCATCAGCAGGACCTGCCAGGACCTTCCCGGGCTCTGCTTGGGGTGGAAGGTTTGCTTTGGGGCTGGAGGGCCAAGGAGGATGGCTCCCAGCTCAGCCAGCCCTGTTCCTGCACTCTTTGAACCCATAAGCAGCCAGGAAATTGGGCTTTGGGATGCTCCGGGGAGGGATGAGGGTGGAGAGAGGGGCACGGCTGCTTCCCTCCATCTCCCTGCTCCCAGGGGGAATGACTGAGCTGGGGTTTGGCCTGGCTCCCCTCCAGAAGAGCCCAGAGCTGCCCTGAGAGGGGATGTGGCTGCCAGAGGTGCTGCTCAGGATGCTCAGAGAAACATTTACCACAGCACCAGCAGCTGCTCCCAGCTTCCTGCTCAAATGGAGAAATTCTATCCCAGGCAGAAATTCCCTGGATGAAAGGCTGCTTTGGAATTTGGGGTTTTTTTTGCGCTGCTCAGCGTGGAAATGAGGGAACCTGGGCTCAGGAACCTCCATGACTTCACTTCCCCTCATCCTGCTGCTGCCCTGGAATACCCAGGGCTGTTGGGGTGAAAGTTCTCAGGCCAAACTTCCCAAGACAAAACCAGGAAAACACAGAAAAATCTCCAAGACGAAATTGCCGAAGTCCTGCTCTTCCCAACAGGTACCGAGCACATTTAAGCTCAGCTTAATTCAGCAGCCTGTCAGTCTCCTTTGCCACTTGTGAGGACATTTTCTGGCACAGTGCCTTATTTATTTATTTCAACATCTCTTTTTTAGGAGCCTTCAAACCCTCCAACTTCAAAGCATTTGTGTGTGTTCCTCCTGACCCGTGTGTATTTCCCAGGGATAAACCCTGGGCCAGCAGCTTAGGGATGATTTGTCAAGGGCTGCTTTAATAATTGAGGTTTTTTATTTTCTGCCTGAAATTCCCTGGTCGGTGACTAAGAGAAACTTTGTATTAAGCATAATGAGGTTGCTGTAATGCTTTGATGTGGAAATGCTTAAATGCCAAAAAAAGAAGAAAAAAAAAAAAGAAATGGCGTTATTGATGGAGCTTGCTTAAGGTATCTAGGGACAGTTTATATCAGGCAAATATAGATTATACTATCAAGATTATAGATTTTTATAACAGCCCTTTAAAACTTTAATAGCAGACATCATAAAAAGGTCAAAATCAAATTATTTTCCTGGCCCACGCTGCTGGTGCTTACAAGCTGAGCCCTTTTTCAAACTAAAGACCTGTGTGATATCAATGACAGAGGCACTAATGTTACAATAGACGAGCGGGGAGATTTTTATTTCCTAACACCCATTACAAAGCCCTTCCCGGTGAACAAACTGCCTGAGCAGGCTGTTAAATTTGTGGAATTAAAAGGCTGGAGTGGATTTGCAGCACAGTTAGTCTCGCCTAATGAAGGTGGTTACATAAGAGTCCCATCCCCTCAGCTGCTGGAACTGTGCTTCCCATGCCACTTCTTCCCTCCCATGTTGCTGATAGATCAGGGAAAAACCAGACTTTGCCGCATTTTCTTGGGTTTTTTTTTTTTTCCTCATCTCTGTTCTTGAGGCTGATTAGCACAAAGTAGCTCTGAGCCACGGCTTGGGCACCAGAGACTCTGAGAGCCTCAAACAGCCGAAATAATGGAGCTGGATGAAGGATGCTGGTTGCCATGGGAACGGTGCATGTGCCACACAAGATAATGTAGCTGCTGTGGCGCAGGGATCTGTGCTGAATGTTGATTTGAGAGTTCCTGGATTCCTTGGAAGCGCTGGGCTTTGTGCCGGGTGTTCCACCTGGCAAGGCAGAGCGGCTCATCAGCTGGGCTGGGGCCAGGGAGAATTTCCTCCTCTGAGCAGAGCTGCCTTTAGCACGGGATGGGAGAAGAGGGGGCAGGAATTCCTGGGGAGAATTCTCAGCTTTTCCTTGTGGAGCTCACAGAGTCCTGGGTGTTGCGCTGGAGTTAATGAAGGGTTGGAACTGAGGTGCTCCAGGGGAGTGCCCTGACTTAAAGTGACAATAAAACGCCCCAGGAAGCTGAGCTTTCACCTCTGGGATGTTTCCCGTGGTGGTTGTCACCTGGACACCTGCACAGTGTCACGGTTCCCCTCCGTGTCCCTTCACTGCTCCTCTTGGCAGCGCTGAGAAGTTCATTTTTGTCCCAGCTTGTCCAGGACGAGTCCAATGAGGGGCAGAACTGTGCAAAGAAACATCAACTCATTGGCAGCCAAACATTATTATTATTATTATGGCAGCATTGGCAATTTTCCCAAGCTGGGGGAAGGTAAAAAAAGATGAAGGTTTTCATTTGGGGCAAGGTGAATCATGAAGGTTTTCATTTGGGGGAAAGTAAAACATGAAGGTTTTCATTTGGAGCAAGGTGAAACATGAAGGTTTTCATTTGGGGGAAAGTAAAACATGAAGGTTTTCATTTAGGGGAAAGTAAAACATGAAGGTTTTCATTTTGGGGGAAGTAGAACATCAAGGTTTTCATTTGGGAAAAGTAAAACAAGAAGGTTTTAATTTGGGGAAAGGTGAAACACAAAGATTTTCATTTGGGGAAAGTAAAACAAGAAGGTTTTAATTTGGGGAAAGGTAAAACATAAAGGTTTTCTTTGGGGAAAGTAGAACATGAGGCGTTTGATTTGGGGCAAGGTAAAACATGAATGTTCTCATTTTGGGGGAGAGTAGAACATGAATGTTTTCATTTGGGGAAAATGAGACATGAAGGTTTTGATTTGGGGCAAGGTAAAACACGAAGGTTTTAACTTGGAGGAATTCTCTGCGAGCAGGATCACACTTGGTCCTTTTTCTGGGTGAGACTGGGATTCTTGCCTACAAATGAACAAAGCAGGACTGGTTCTGCCGTAGTTTTGCAGCCTGAAGTTCTGGCTCCTGGAATGACAAAGAAACTCTAATTATTGCTCCTCTAGCCCAGATCCTCAGTGACAAAAAGCAGCAAAACTTTCTCAGTGCTGTATCTCCTTGGCAGGAGGCAGCTGTGGCCGCTGCTGCTCGGGAGGATGAGGTAATGCAAATTAAATTCCTGTCCTTCTCATGTTTCCCCCCTGGGAATGGTGATGCCACAAACTCTTGCTGGCCTTCAGCAGGATGGCTGGCAACTGGCCACCTGTTAGAGAAAACGTTGTGTAATTATTGACCTCAGCAGGTTTTGGGAAATTATCTGTATTCTTTCGTACCCACCTCGTGCTGTTTGGACCTCCTGGTGTTGTCTGGGTCAGCCTTAAAAGTACTGGATCTTTAGGAAATGTGAATTAGAGAGTGTGGCAGCTCTAATAAGCTGCTTTTCTTGAGGCAGAGACGGTGAACTTAAGAAGTATCTGAGGTGTTATTTGTCAGAAATGCGTCTGGGAGGACAGATTTAGAAATTCTAGGCTGTTGTGCCCTCTGGGCACGATTTGCAGATTTGTGTGACTTTGTTCTTCAGCACAGGTCATGTCCAACAAGAGCCATTCGGTTTATTCTCTCCTGCTGGTTTTGGGTTTAAATCCTGCCACCACATCCCAGCAGAATTCCCAGTTTTATTGCCAATTCCAAAGCTTGATTGTACAGGATCAGCTACTCTGAACTTGCAGGGTTTTTGTCCAGCCAGGACAAACTGAGATATCATTTAAGACGTCTTTTGATAACCAGGTCACCTGCCCTGTAATATACAGAAAGTTATATTTTAGAGCACCTAAACACTCCAGTGGACTTTGGTATGTTTAATTGAAGCCATTGGGGTTGTTTTGGTCGGTTGGGATTTTGTTTTGTTTTGGTTTGGTTTTTTTTAAGCGCTTTAACGTTTTCTGAGTTTATGCAATAATTTTGCGGGTGAAAATCTTGGTCTTTTTCAGAACCAAAATATATTTTGGATTTGGGAAGTGAACTAATTAATGAACTGGGACATTAGGGATGGCTTTAGATATCAGTAAGAGCTCTGCCTGCGTGAAACCTGACCGGTGGTGGAGCAGTGCCTCACCTGCCCAGTGATCCATCCCTCCGTGTGCAGCTGCTGTGCACAGCAGAATTGGGATTCCTGCCAGCTGGCAGGGATCAGCTGTCCAGGTTTGCCTGTAAATGTACAAATCCACACCCCACCATCATTTGTGTGTGTGAAAATGTGTGGGAATCCACACCCCACCATCATTTGTGTGTGTGAAAACGTGTGGGCTCCGCACTCTCCCCTTCTCCTGCGGCAGGGAGGCTCCTGCCTGCACCTGGGAGTGTATTTGAGGTGATTTCTGGGGTTATGAAGTCCTGGAGTCCAGGTGGAAGTGAACAGGCTGGATGTCAGCTGGGGCTTTTGCTCTGGCCTGTGCCCTGCACCCAGCTGGGAGCGGTTTGTCACCATAACGAGGTGACAATGTCCCTCTGAGCCGACCTGCAGCAGTGGCACAGCCATTGACTGTCACTGCTGTGTCCTTGGGCTATCCTGGCTAGTCCTGGGCTAGCAGCATCTTAAAGAAAGCTCAGCTTCAAGTATGGGGACAAGCAGGAATGTCTCTAACCACACACAGCAGCCTGGCTGTGTGCCTGTGGGGTTTTATGGGGTTTTGTGGGGTTTTATGAGGTTTTATGGGGTTTTATGGGGTTGACGTCTGTCAACCTATTGCTCTGCACCCAGGAATTTTCCGTACCAAAATGAGGCTAAATTTGATAAAACCAGAGACTGTGTTTATGATATCTTCTCAGATGCCATTTTTCTGAAAAAAAAGAGACTTTGAGGGGATAAACACCAAAGCCACGTGAAAGACAGGCACTGTGGTGCTGCTGTTCCATGGAAAAGCATCCAGTCACCAAATGCTCACCTGACCCCTCAGGTGACCTGTCCTGGCTGAACTCCCCTGGCCCTGAGAGGCACTGCTGATTGCTGGGCTGTGGTGCACCACATCCTGCAATTCCACCCTGTTCACTGCACTAAAACTGGGATTATAAACGAAATTATCCCCCTGTGGCTGGCTGAGATTTAGGAGAGCAGGTGTGAGAAAAAAAATGTGGCTGCTGCCCCCTCCCCAAAGCCACCAAAGCTCTGCTTGCTGGTTTGAGCACAATGCTGTGGTGTTGGGAGGGGAATAAGAAGGAATATTCTGGAGAACAGAGCAGGGAAGGGAGGCAAGTGTGTACCTTGGGAAGGGCAGTGGCTTGACCAGACCCACAGGAGTTTGTCCTGCTTGTGAACCTGGCCCTGGCTCCTTGGGGCCTCCCCTGAGGAGCACAGGGAGGGTTTGGCTGGATCTCAAGCGCCAGCAAAAGGGGCTGGCTTTGGTTTGTCACTCAGAATTCCCTTTGGAAGTGCTCACAGCAGCTTTGCCAGTGCTTGGGAACGTGGTAGGATTTCATCTTCGTGGCTGGCTGGAAGAGGAGATGGATGGCTGTGCTTCCCAGCCACGCTGGCAGGGCTGTGGGGAAGATTGTTCTCCCACATTTGCATCCAGCCACTCCGAGGATATCAATTTCCACTGAGCACAAGGATGATTTTCCTTTTACACAACCAGAGTTTCCAAGGAGGCACCGGAGTGACAAAAGCTGTTGCCAGGGGTCTCCAAGGCTCTTGACAGGTTTATAGAGTGATGATAAACTGCTGGGGACGTCCCAGTGGGAACTGGGTTTGATGGAAATAATAAAGAATTGGAGGTGCTCAAGGACATCGCTCGAAAGCAATTTGGAGAGGCCGTGGAACATTTGGATTTGCCTCAGTGTGATTCCTCCCACAGAAGGGAGTTCAGCGGTGACTGGTGGGATTTATTACAGCTTTCCAGATTGAAAATTGAGCTTCAGCACCAGAGCCTGCTCCTGTCTTTATGCAGATGACATAAAAATAAATGGGTAGCTGATGGAGGTAATATCTTGGGGACGGGGAAGGTTCAAATGAATTCCCTGACAATGTCTTTTATTTTACAGGAGCCTGTATATCTTAGCCAAAGTGGTTTAGTAATGGACAAATATGTACCTGGAAAATGCTTAGATGGGCCTTTAAATATGTGCCCAAATTTCCTAGAGAGTTTTTTAAAGTCTATTTTAAAAAAGCCACATGCACTATTATGTTGCAGCTCACATCTGTGCCAGCACTGACAGTGGCAGAAAGGCAACCCCATTTAGTTTCTTTTGTTCTTTATATAAGAATTTGCTGCCTTGTCTTGTGGGCAACACAAAAGCTGATTTATTTCCAAGGAACACACACTTTTCTGAGCAAACCCTTCAAGAGATTGTTTTTCCTGTCATGAGAGCAGCAAATTTTCCTTTGGCCACTATTTTTGAAGTCCTAGAAAACCTCGACAGGATTGCATTGCGAGGACAGAGCTGCCTGTGTTGGGATTTGCTTCAAGGGGTTAAAAAAAGGATTGCTGAGAGGTGCCTGAGGCATGGCAGGTAAAAATGTGAGTACCTGCTGGTTAAAATCCAGGTGTGTTGTGGCCACAGGTGAATTATTTTCATTTATAGATGTGCTGATGTTAGAGGGGAGAGAGAGAGGGGCAGGGCAGTAATCTGCCTTTTTACAGGCAGCACAGATGTTGTTTGACATTCTTTTTATTCAGATTCCCTCCAAAGCTTGTGTAGCTTAATTTTGGCCGCAACCTATTGTGAGGATTGATTGAGCTCATGTCAAAATTGGCTGCTTCCTCCATCCATGCAGGCAATCTAAAAACCACGCTGATGACAATAAACAGATAATGAAGCAAGCAGAATAAAAGTGGGCAGGTTTCTGGGCAGGTTTCTGGGCAGGTTTCTCCCTGGGGGTGACCAAGGTGTGCAGAGCTGAGGGAAAATTGCTGTAAGTGCCCAGAGATGTGCCAGTGGCACTTCCCACAGGGACAGGGACACACAGAAATAATTAACTCTGCAAAGGAATGGCCACAATGAGGGGAGTTCAGCATTATCCTGCTTGGGAAGCAGATGGGAACCATCCAGGCCACCCTCTCTGCCTGCCTTGGCTGATCACACAGCAGGTTTTGGCAGCAGTGGGAGCAGCAGTGCAGAAATATTTGCTGCTTGGTCCTGAAGGAGCGGTTGCTCCCTCTTGCATCCTTTGGGATTAAAGAGTGGCCAAGGAGCCAAAGCCTGGGCAATTTTTTTGCCCTCATGCACCATTTTATTCCACACGGTCTGCTAATTTTTGGTCACAAGAAGTTCTGCTCCATGTAATCCAGCTGTCCCCAGCAGGTGCAGGGTTTGGGAGCTGGGTCCAAGAGAGGAATTTGCAGCTGAAGAGTTTGAGCAGCAGCAGGGAACAACCTCAGCCTGCAGTACCTCAGTCTGCTCAGTGCTTGCTTCTGGATTAGGAGCATAAACAAGCAAAAAAAAAAAAAAAAAAAAAAAATCTCCAAATTCCNAAAAAAAATCTGCAGAATGCTTTAACCACCTGAAAAACCCCAAACAAACCAGGCAAAGGGCAAACCCCCTCAGAATTGTAGTTGAAGAAGCGGCACTGGGACAGAGCAGAGATTGCTCTGCTTGGCATCTGGCACGTGTGGCAGCCTCTCTGGGGTGTGAAGGCAAAACAAATGCCTGTCTGCAGCTGGTTTTGCTCATCAGGGCTGGGTTCATGCATTCCTGCAGAGAAGGGCTGCTGGAAGGGGATTTCCATGGGTGCCATCCATTCTGCTGGGCTCCTGGTATCAGTGTTTCTATGGGAAGCCAGTCTGTGGATTTGCCACATCCCCCTGTCTTTTCTGCTGGGTTGGGCTGGTTCAGATCACACTGCTTTGTCTGTTTATTATTTTTTTTTAAAGGCATTTGCTGCGTTTGTGTATGAATTGATCACAAGGGGTTGTTCTAAGCTTTATTCTCAGCTGGAATGTTTGTTGTACAGCAGTTTTTTCTCCATGGTGTTCCTGCCTTCAAGATGGAGGGTTTGCAAACAGCTGCTGGAAATGAGAGGAAGCTCTCGGAGTGGAATTTGGGCAGCTGGAAGAGAGAGAAACGGGATCTTTGCAGAAAGCCATAGCTCCACTGGCCTGGCTGCTCCTGCAGCAGTGGACAATGCAGTCCTGTGCTTTTAGATGGTGATGAGCATAAAATGTGGACTGGGTGGCAGCTGGGCTGCTGTGACTATTTGTGTGGGAGGGTCCTTATTCTCCCCAGGAAAGCTGAATCGGTTTTTGTTCTCTCTGGAGGACGGGAGTCACAAAAGAATGCTGCTTCCATTTATTCTCCTTACAGTTTTCATGCAGTTCCAGCTCCTTAATGTCACCGCTGCTTTCCACAAAATGCTTCCAGTTCTGGAGCAGCAAATTAAAATAACCTCCATCCGATTTAAAACAAGGCTCTATATTTTGTTTGCGTGGAGTGGCAGCTTCCTTAAAAACCAGAGTGAAATCCCAGCACTGGAATCACTCTGAAATGCACAGAATGAATTGTGTGCGAGGGTGTCTAAACTGCCTGGCAAATGAATGTCTCCAGCAGCAGCAGGGTTTATTTGTGGGAGCTTTGCTTAGCAGGAGCAGGAGTTCTCTGTGCCATGTAGCAGCCAGGATTCACAGCTTTCCTGCGAGATCTACTACTCCAGGAATAAAGAGTTCCTTTGTTTACAGGAGTGGAGGGGGGGAGAGGCACCCTCCGGGCTGTTGTTTCTGTCTCCTGACATGTGATAGAACACGAGCGTGCCTCGGCCTGTGGGATCTCAGATTGGCATCCTCACAGGGGAGGGGGATCTTCAAGGGCAGCTGGGAGCTGGCAGTTTGTCATCTCTCTGCCGTGATGAGCCCTAAAAAGAGCTGCTGAAAGCACTGGAGGATGTGGTGCATAACACTGGGAGAGTCAGACTCGGGGGTTTGTGCTCAGAGCTGAGTTGTGCGAGGTGTGGAGCGCTGTCTGGTGGGGAGCACTCGCAGGGAGTGGGAATTTCTTGGCTGATAAAAGGCTTCAAACTCTGGTCTGACGGATCTGAAGAATGGTGTTGCTACCTGTGGATGGGATTGGCAGCTGTAACCCTTCTCCTGCCCCCATCCACATCTTTCCCTCCCTAGTCTGAGCCAGCCATTAGACCAAAACGTAATTAAAGCTGGTATTTCTGACCCAAACCAGGCATTAATCAGTCAGCATGGGGTTTTTTGATTTTTCTTAGGAGTCTAAGGAAGACAGACAACTCAATCCCACTGAAGTGCACACGTGTATTTTTGAAACATTCAGCCACACTATTTAACATAATCCAATGGAGATCTTTTATCAACACATTCTTAATTACATATAAATATTTGCTATGTGATATTCCCATTGCCCATATAACGTTTTAAAACAACAATGCTCCCACAAGGTTTTATTTCTCTATATTTAGTTTCCCACTTGATGGTATTTGATTTTGATAGATATCTCTTGATTGATTGATACCTTTGATTGATATTTGATATCTCTTGATTTGATTTTACCACTATGGCCCACAAGTGCTTCCAGAGCTCAAGAGAACCCAACTTTCCTCAGCTTCCTCCTTGTCTCTCATTGAGGCAGGCAGTGAATTGCTGTGAATTGCACAAGTTTTCTTACCCTGAACAAACCTGAAGAAACAGGACAGTACAAAAATGTGCAAAGAGCACTGGCCCTGCTGAAGCGTGATGAGGTTTTGCCTTCTTAAGCAACGTGCCAGCTTTGCCCTGAGTGTTGTTATCCCTTCAGGATTATTGGGAGAGTTTGATACTTGTGTTGGCAACACAACATAAAAGTCCTGTGGTTTGAAGGTGGGCATGATGGAAGTGCAAAATTGGAAACATCTGAGTGCAGCCTCTGCTGGTGGGAGGCACTTCAGCCAATGTTCACACCAGGAACAAGCAGTATTTGGAACCCATTTGCTCTATTAATAAATAAATAAACAAATAAATAAGTAATGGCAGGAGGATTTATTCTGCCTTCCCTGATGGAAAGCTTCATCCACAGCAGCTGTCTCCATGGGCCTGGCCTCTCCCAGGATCTCTGGGCCACCTTTAGAGGTGATGGACATCCCCAAAATTCCTGGTGCACCTCACAGAAGCTTTGGGAAGAGCCTCTGGAGGTCACCAGGCTCATCCAGGAGCGCTGTGCGAGCTGGGCTGAGCTGTTTGTCTGCATTTGCCTGGCTGATAGACAAATGGCAATGAATCAATAAATTATGCACCTCTCACTTCCTCTGCTTCTTCCAAGCACTCAAATGTCTGTAGCCACAGGGCGATGAAGATTGCTCTCCTTACTGGGATAACTTTATACCACTGTGTGCTGTTTGTTTGCTTAGGTGAAAATCCGCTCCCTTTAGTGAAATTCCTTTTTCCTTCAAAGCAACACGGGCTCCCAGTGGAGGCTGAGGATATTTGCTGCTTTCCAGAGCCAAGGCCCCTGTTTGCACAATCCCTGCAGTCTGGCAGGATGTTTGGAGTTGGGCCATTGCTGCTTTAGATTGGCTTAGAGCTCAGTCACAGGGGAGAAGTCTTCACTCAATCTGTGCCGTGCAGATAAGAACTGAGACTTTTCTGTGGAGAAATCTGACTTGTTTTGCTATTTTATTGCACTCAGAGGGTATGGAATTAACTATAATGTGCATTATCCTTGAGAAGTCCCCATTGCCTGGTTCATACCTGGAAGATGGAGCTCCAGAGGAGCTGGGATGTGTTGTTTGTACTCAATATTGTGCAATACAGAAAGATTTCTGTTCTTCTGGAGAGCCAAGGAATTGCTTATTGTCCAATGGGCAGAAACACATTTTTATTTTGATTTCTTTGGGGAAAATGCATTTTGGAAAGGAGTTGATTAGTGAAGAATAAAGAAATGTGGAGTAATATAAAAGATAGTGTTATTATTTCAATCCAGGTTTCTTGGCGTTGGGCTCTGGTAAAAAAAAAAAAAAAAAAAAAAAAAAAAAAAAA
>VYXD01001566.1:15489-43880 GCA_013397195.1 Hylia prasina | reverse complement strand
TTTTTTTTTTTTTTTTGCCCTCTGAAAGCTGCTCTGTGTAACAACCTGGCAGGAAGGAATTGCTGCTGCTGAGAGAACTCACAGGCATCATGCGAGATCAATACCTGCCTAATTTGTTCCAGCGTGAAAACACATGTTTTTCTAAGATGTGCTCCATGGATTTAGCTGGAAATCTGCTCCTGCTTGGAAAGGTTGTCTGGGCAGGCCTGAGATGCTGATGGAAGTGGAATGCATTGATCCCAAGGAGCCCCTGTGGGATAAAGTGAAAGCCACGAAGGGAAAAACATGGAGTAGATCATGTGTTACTCTGTGGCAGCAAAGGAATAGTTGCTAATCCATCCTAAATATCACTGCATGCCTGCTGATAAATAACATTCCTCATCTATTACCCAAAGGCAGGCACATTTTCCTGATTATTAAAAAAAAACCAAAAAAACAAACAAAAAAACCCAACCAAACAAAAAAACCCCACCACCATTTTCAGGCTGTTTTCTCAAATAAATTAATTTATTATTGCATCTGTGATGGCCCGAGGGCTCCCTTCTCACATCTCCACTGGAGAAACTCTGGCACAATGATCTAATTTGGACTCACTGAGATTAGGGGTCATTTGCAACACCTGAATGGCAGGAGTGTGCTCCCTGCTCCATTTGTACACTCCTTTTTTCCAGTGAGGATCCTCTCTGCCAGCTCAGGGTCACAGGCAGATTTTAGAGGTGGTTAAAGGTAGGACTTCCCGATGTGCTTCAGGAAACTGAATTTTTGCTGATTATCAACTACAGATCTGGCCCAAAGCAATGTCAACAGAGAGAACTGGACGTTGCTCTTGGGTGATATTGGGTTTTTTGTTTATTTTCATATACGTCCTTTACTCTGAGTTGGAATTTAGGGAGCTTGAGGAATTTCAAGGAGAAACACTAAGAAATGTCATTTCTTGGGTGAATCTGGAGCACCAATTGAGAATTAGGGGGTTCATTGCTCTTGCTGTTGTGCTGCCTTAACCCAAAAGTGCAGCTCTTGGAGAAGCCCAGCTGTGGGAGAAGGCTTGATCTGTGGTTTTTATTACTGCTAATTTCATTAATAACAGAGCTGCTGTCCAGGAAGAGACTGAATTCCTGAACCAGAAACATGCTCAGGCTTTAAATGCCTCAGTTGCAAGGTGGTTTTGTTTACTCTGAGAATGCATTCCCCACCATGGCTGCTGCTTCAGATATTTTAATGCTGGTTTTATATGTGCTCACAGTCATTAGTTTGCAAATGATGATTGAATTAGCAAATTAGATTCCTTCACCCTTGGCAAGTGCCACAGTTCCTTGCAATTGGAAGGCTGTGAAAGTCTGAGGGGGAGAAAAAGCAGCTCCCAAAAAGAGGGGGAGGAGAAAAAAACCACCAAACCAAATTATTTGCCGCAGCAAATAAGGTTTTAGCTGATGTAACTAAATGCATATAACTGGGTTGGGCTTTTTTTTTTTTTTTTCCTATGGAATCAAACGAGATTAAAGTGGTGTCAATATGAATGTTCAAATCCTCAAGTGTGGATCTGGAAAAGTGTTTCCTGCTGTGCTCTATCAGGGCAGGCAGATGAAAATAAAGCTGTCAGTCCTGCAGATTGCTGCAGACTCATCCATTTTGAGAGCAAGGCAAGCACCGTGTGAGCTCTTACCTGATATGAAAACACATTTTTCCTCCTTAAACTTCTTGCTGATGAACTGTGTACCTTTGGAAAAAAAGGCAAGCTTAACCTAATCTCCTGCAGGGGGGGAAAAAAATCACACCTCCCATGTGTCATGTATTTGCTCAAGTGGTTTATTATTCAAACAAATGGAGTGGGGGGAAGGTAATTCCATCCTTTGCCTCCTCAAGGAAAGGCTTTATACTGAAAAATATGCCCCAGAGATCAAGGAAAATGTGTTTTGTCGAGGCTGAGAGTAAATAATTCAATTTCTGCCTTTGAAAGAGTCCCCTTAGAACAGAGATGGTCAGTGGGCTCAGAGTGAGGATTTTACACTTTGGACAAGACCTCCCATGTCACCAGCAAGGCTCCCCAGGAACCTCTGCCATCCCCAGAACATTCTCCTGGCCCTTGTCAGGAACACACCTGGCACTGACCTTACCCAGTGACCTGTTCCATCGGGGACCTGCAGCTTTTCTCCTTCTCCTGCTTGCTGCTCAATTATCCCAGTTAATTCTGTCCCAGTGTGGCCTCAGCACCCCTGAGAGAGGAGTTCCAGAACTCCCAGCACTTCTTCTGGGGCACAGACCAAGGGGAAAATCGTCCCAGATGCTGACAGTGGCTCTCAGGTTGNGTCACTCAATTTTGGGAGCTTCTCCAGGTGAGTGCAGTGTTTGCCTGGGGGTCAGTGCCTGTCAGCCCAGAAATCCTGGAATTCTCAGTGCCCAGGGCTCCAACATCAGGTTGCAGACTTAGCCTTTGCTCCCTGAGTTCTCCTGGAAGCCTTGATGTTCACCAGGTGGTGCCTTACCCTTGTGTTTGGTAAGAGCAGCAGGATTTGGGCCGTGGCAGAAAACCAGAGTCTGGTGCTGTGTGGCTTCCTGCCCCTTTCAGGGTGGCAGCTCTGAGCAATGTCACTGCTGGTCCATGGATGTCTGCTGGTAAGTTTGCTGAAAATAAAAGATGAAAAAAAACCCACCAACCCACAGACCAACTCCTTCACGAGGCAGGAAGTTGTCACTCTGTGTTTACGCTGCAGGAGAAATGTGGATATTTTGTCTTACATTTGAAATCACTGACTTGCTGTGGGAGGGAGACATTTGTAATGGTCCCAAGTGTGAGAAACAGGGCTCAGTGTTACAAACTTTTTATAAAATTTTAAAAAGGGATAAAAGGGACAATATCTAGCGCTGGGGTGCTTTTCCCTGTTAGCTTAAGGCAATTTTTTAATATACTTTTCATTCCAGGGGTTAAATGCATATTAATGAGGGTTATACATATCTGAACATTACTGTGAGTTTTCATGTTCTAGGAACTCTTTTCTTGGTTTTAACCTTTAACTTGTCTGCATGCTATCTTGTAGATTAAATCAAGAGATTTTATTTCTTTTCGAGGCTCTATTCTGTTGTTTTGACACTTCTTGATAACTGGAGTGTCAGTAGTAATTTTTTCTCTTGGCATCCTGGTTCTTGTCACTGTTATCTGATATCTATATCTATATCTGATATCTATATCTATATCTGATATCTATATCTATCTACTGTCACTATATCTATATCAGTCAGATAAGATAGTCCAGGAATGTGAGAAGCAACACACTATTTCACACCATTATTTGAGTTAGTTACACAAATAAAAGAATGTTAACATTACATGGTCTCTATTTTAATATTATGCTAAAGCCTAAGCTATAATACATTTATCACACTGCTATTTATATAAGCTATACAGTGCATACATAAACTGACAGATTATACCATACCAAAAAGCAGTTAAAAGGAATTACAAATTATACCATATCAAAATCTTTGTGGTCAATAATGACTCAGAAAGCCAATCCCTAAATGCCAAAGCCAATCCTATATTGTCATTTATAACACAAGCAAGGAGAGTTGTTAGTGGATGCTCAAGGCATGCCTGAGGAGATTGCTCAATATATTTATTTTGACCAAAGCTGCAAAACTTCGAAGCTTCTTTGCAGTTAGAAAGCTCCAGACAGGTAAAACCAAAATTCTAGAGATGGTTTTCAATCCACATTGGAAATCTTTGTATGATACTTCCATATATTCCAAATAAAGCTGTTTAAACACCCCGTAGTCAGGTAAAAACCACCCCGGTGCACTTTGAACCTTATAAATAAATAAAATGCCACAGCACAGGTATGACTGCCCTGGAGCAAAGGATGCCTCCAGGAAAGGATCCCTTCACCCAGGGCTTGACATTCCAGAGAGATGCAGGGAAATGTGAGCAGGGGCTGCACCCAGACCTCAGGTGTCACCTGACACATCCAAATCTGAGCCCCAAAGCCAAAGTCAGGTGTCACCTGACAAATCCAAATCTGAGCCCCAAAGCCAAGCAAAGTCAGGTGTCACCTGACACATCCAAATCTGAGCCCCAAAGCCAAAGTCAGGTGTCACCAGACACATCCAAATCTGAGCCCCAAAGCCAAAGTCAGGTGTCACCAGACACATCCAAATCTGAGCCCCAAAGCCAAAGTCAGGTATCACCTGACACATACAAATCTGAGCCCCAAAGCCAAGCAAAGTCAGGTGTCACCAGACACATCCAAATCTGAGCCCCAAAGCCAAGCAAAGTCAGGTGTCACCAGACACATCCAAATCTGAGCCCCAAAGCCAAGCAAAGTCAGGGGTCCCCTGACACATCCAAATCTGAGCCCCAAAGCCAAAGTCAGGTGTCACCAGACACATCCAAATCTGAGCCCCAAAGCCAAGCAGAGACCTCCTGCCATGAGCGTGTGAGAGTCCAGGAGGAGGTTTGCATCTCCTAAAGGCCAATTCGTTCCAGGAAGGTGATCTGAGGTGCTGCTGAGTTGCTGTTCCGGGAATTAGGGCTGGGATTCACGGCTCCAAAATCCCCCCAAGCGTTTGTGTTCCGTTCGGAGCCATGCCAGCGATTCAGAACCCTGAGCCCAATGCTCGTCCTCCAGGGAGGCTGGAAATCCTCCGGGACAGGCGTGAAGCCTTGCCCTGCTGCCATTGTCATGCAATTGAGCCATCAGCCAAAACCGGCAAGGACTGCTTTTCCTGCACTGACCTCTTGCAAAATGCTCGAATTTCTTTTAAGCTTTTTGCTTTTATTATTTTTCCATTTCGTTTTTTTTTTCCCCGACTGAAAAGAAAACTAATTGTTCTATTTATCTCCTACCTTCAGAGTGAGTGGTTTGATTGTTTGTCCTTATCACTTCAAGCCAGAAAGTTTTATAGATTTGCAAAGCACCTCGATATTGCAGCTTCAAATTCCTAATTTGGCAGGAGGGGTGAGGGGGTAAAGAATTTCTTGTTTCTCTTTAACCAGCTTTTAGTTCAGACTGAAATCCCACTTAAACCTGAAGGTTTGGATTGAAGTTTGAGGATCAAAGAAAACAGAACAGATAGAAAATGTGGCTTTAGCTTGGAGCTATATCTGAAAAGGCTAACCTCAGACTCAGGGCTTCTCTTCTCTCTACTGCACCCCCTCCAAAATGCCCTGATTTTTCCAGTTTCTCCTGCCAAGAGTCTTAACTGCATTAACATGTGCGTGTGCCTGCAGCATTTTTCTGTTTGCTTTGCTTTGTATGATAACTGCATGTAAGAATCACAAACCTAAAGTCTTTTCTTATTCAGGAAAGAGGGCCTATTTAAAAGAAGCCACGAGCTAAAACGTGGAGGAAGCCCCAAAATTAGAATCCCTTGGGTTAGCAGTGTTGGCAGCTGCTGTTGCCAGTCGAGAGGCTTTGAAAACCAGGAAACAGCATCTGCCAGAGCTGCCTCCTCCCCACCAGGCTTGGGGAAGTGCAGCCCTTTTTTTGGTTTTTTTGGAGCTCAAATTGGACAAGGAGTTTTGTGGGAGTCGTGGGGAAAAAAACCAACAATAAAAAACCACCAAAAAATTGCAATGAAATGATAGAAACTGAAAGAAGCTCGACTTGCACGAAGGTGGCAGAGCCAGCCTCTAGAAAAAAAGGAGATAATTCTGTTTGTCAAAATGTATTTCTAGCCCTCACTCTGATGTTGGAGCTCCGTGGCTCCTGCCTGGTGGGTGGGTCTGGGAGCTGCAGACAACTTCCCCCTCTGGATGTCACCCAAAGTGACTTGCCCAGTCACACAGACCAAATCTGATCTCAGATGTGCCAGGATGTCATCCCTGAACATTAACTCAGCCCTGGCGCTTTCAGGCAGCGTTTTCAGGTTTAAGAGAAACTCAAATATCCCCCAAATCTGAAGCACTCACTGGAGGTGGCAGGAGAAACACAAGGGAGACATCCAGAACAAAAATGTTGGGCCAGATAAGGCTGGTTTTATTAATGATGTTAAAGCTCTACTTGAGTTTGAATTGATCTTCAAAGCTCTAATTTTCCTCCAGCTTTACAGAAATTGTTTTTCTTCTCCTTGTGGCTTCATTCTTAAGCATGAAATTGAGACTTGGGTAATATTTTTATAACAAAGAGAATGGTAAACACTGTTAAAACTTTATTTCTCTCTCTCCACCTCACTCCCACAATGGTGAAGATGCCCCTTTTCAAGCATTAAGAGTCAACAGCCTTTTCAGATTAGAGATCCATTTTAAGACAGTGCCTGGTCCAAATTTGGCCTGATTGGGCATTGGGAACTCTGTGGGGAATCAAAGGCTGAGGAACACCAAGCAGTTGGTGAAAATCTGGGTGTTTGGGTCACATTCTGTGAATTTTGGCCTTGGAATCTTGGTCAAAGCACTCGGTGTTGTCTTGGCTGCTGCTCCCCATCAGCACTGGGCTCGTGTGTGTGACGTGGGCCCTGACACAAAGCAGGAGCCATCCACAGGCTGCTGATCAATAGTCAGTATTTCCCCTAAATACCAGAAATTCAGGCTGGAATGATGTTCCTTCTGCTGCATTCTGACATGTGGTTCTACCTACTCTCACCCAAAACCGTAACACTTAAAAAAAAAAGAGAAAGAAGACACAGTAACAGATGGGAGCTGCCTGCAGTCCTCAAACAAACCAAAATCCCGGGGGACTGGAGCAGCAGGTGCAGAAGGCAGGCAAAGCATTTGATATCATGTTTTCACACTGTGTTTTCACCAAAGGAAACATTTCACTTGAGGGACGTGGCACCTGCAAATAATTTAGGCAGTGTGTTTGTTCTCACAGGTTTCCAGAACCACTGGGGACCCCTCGTGCTGAGTGCCCGGGCCTGGCTCTGGCAGATTTAGGCACTGCCAGAGCAGATTCAGGGCAGCAGGACCACCTTCTCCATCCCTTTTCCCTCATGGAACGCTGCCTGCCAGCAAATCTGGCTCTGGCATGCCAGGGCACTCTCTTCTTTGGGAAGAGAAACAGCACAGAGCTTAGAGATTGGTAAAAAATTAAATAACAAACACCACCCCCAGTTACTTACACTGAGATTTTTTTTTTTCCCCCAGAGACCGTGATCCTTGCTGGAGCTTTTATGTGCTTTTATTTGCCTTTATTTGCTTCCACGAGGCAAAAAGTCTTTCATACTTAGTCATTTGTACATGCTGGAGATGAAAAGAGGCCGTCAGGAGAGGGTAGCAGCATTATTATTGAAGGTTAAGGGATTGCACTGGCACGCAAAGAAACTCTGCTCTAAATTCTGCTCCAGCCTCCTGCTTGGGCAAATTACTTTGCCTTTCTGAGTACTTGCTGCTCCCTTTTTCTGTGCTGGCTTCCTGCATTGGTGTGTCTCCAAGGAAGGGCTTTGTGCAGCTCCCTGGGCCAGCAGGAGCTCAGTGCCCCTGAGGCAGGAAGTCAGAACTGCCCAACTCCTGCCTGCAGCAGCTCCCCGGCCACAAACTCCAAAAAAAAACCCCAAAAAAAGAGGTGCAAAACAGCAGGAAAAAGGGGTGGGTGGGCTCCTTATCACCCCTGTCTCCTCCTGGGATAGGGGATGGGAGAAGGGAAGCAAATCTTGTGGTTGGCAGTACCAGGGGTGAGAACCTTTCATTTCTGCAGATCAACACAGGGCGGTAAATCCGTTGCTCCACTAAATTTGGATGTGGCTTTGTTTCTGTGGCCAGGATGGACCAGGAATGTTGGGTTATTTCCTGGCTGTCAGCAGAGGGATAATGGACCACCCAATGATGACTGGCACCAGTTGTGTCCTTTCTGAGCCTCTCCCTGATCCCCAGATGTTGCATTTTTTAGGCAGCAGTTGTGCCTTTTTTTGAGCCTCTCCCTGATCCCCAGATGTTGCATTTTTTAGGCAGCAGTTGTGCCTTTTTTTGAGCCTCTCCCTGATCCCCAGATGTTGAATTTTTAGGCACCAGTTGTGGCCTTTTTTGAGCCTCTCTGTGTTGCATTTTCTACCCTGCAAACCAGTGTGGGCCCTCAGGGAAGGCCCTGGTGTCTGCACAACAACAATTAACAGCAATTAGGGCTAAAGAATGACACCCAATCAATGTAAGGAACGACCAAACCCATTTTTATGCGGCAATAACTTGTGTTATCACCCTGCTCCATTAAACTTCAGATGGATGGGGGTACAAACAGGAGTCCAGATAAATATGGGAATGCTGTCCTTGCTTTTCTAAAGCACATCCTATTTCCTGTGTGGGGGCTGGAAGGGAATGTGTGGTTCCAGTTGATGGTGATCATTATATTTTACTATACTTATTCGCTTTTATTATATTTATTTATTATTGATTATATTGGATTACATTTAATCAGCCTAGAAGCTAAAAATAGAAATTGTGACAAAGACTTCATTGCAAAGGGAACACCATTCCAGGAGGTGGGAATCACCAAAGCAAGCAGGTACCCCAGAGCCATTTGGTTCTGTTGTAAATTGCTAGAAATCTCTCTGAAGTTGGGCCCAAAATGTTGTGGTGTGTAAATATAAAGTAGTAGGAGCAGATGGTGCCAATGTGGGCTGAGAAAAAATATGCTGAAAATAGTTTCTGACCACCCCTGGCCCTGGTAGAGCTGCTGGGGTTGATTAGGAATTGGTGTTAATCACTGTAAAATCTTTGGAAGGGACTGATTATCAATTAGTTTTGATATGATTCCATGATGAGTGGAAAAAGCATCTCCTTCCAGCATCCAATGTCTGCTTTAAACAAAAATCTTACAAGGCCAAGAAGGGAATATCACTGCATGTTTGCAAGAAAATATTGTAGATTTTGCAGTGGGCCTCGTGCAGGCTCCCAAGATTGTCAGGATAATTTTGCACTTGTGGTTTTAGTGTGTTTTGCTGTATCCTGACCCTGATGTTAACAAAGAGAACAAAACCCATTGTCTTTCAGAAATAACCTTGCCATGGCCTATGTGGCCATCACTTTTCATGGTTTTGCATCTTGCATTTTTTTTTCCTCTTTAATTTTAGTGTCGGTTTTTCTTTAATTTTACTGTGCTTTTTTTCAGACTAATTACAGAATCCCTTATCACTGCACAACTACACATTTGCTAGTAAATTCTTTAGAAACTTGAAACTTTGGGGGTTTTTGAGGATTGAAAGAGTAATATTTATTTAAGGATCTAACCAGGATATGTCTTTGATAGCAGCACTGTATAAGAGACAGGCTCTCTCTGCAGGTTAAACCTTTGTATCTTTACATCAAGAGGGAATTTCATACCAGCAAGTTATAAATCTGATCACTGAACTGAAGCTGGATTTGGGGAGTAAACACCATTTTTTGGGCTCTGAATTGCACAGATGCCTCCTCAGGAATCTCTGTGTGCCGCAGAAATTCGGACAGCTCCTGGTCACGTTTTGTGGCTTCGGGGTTTCACCTTTATTTCTGGAGTGCTGAGTTATCCTTGCACGTGAAGATTGGGAAACTACAGAGCAGCTGCTTTTCCTTCCTGGTGGTGGTGGGCCTGTGTCCAAGCCACAGTTAAATATGGCATCCCTATGATTTCCTTGGATTCTTGTGGCAATCCGTGCATCCCAGGAGAGACAGGCCAGCGCTGTAGGAAGGCTGGTACCCTTTAAGGAGAGGCAAGACAGGCTATTTTTAGGAAACTATATCCTTTCTTCCCTCCACATGCAGATCTGCTGGGTGGCTAGAGGGGAGATTTGTTTCCTTAGGGGAGGCTAGAACTGGGAGCAAGCAGATGAGCTTTCCTGACGTGTCTTAGAGCCTGAAGGGAACTTGTCTGGCAGGGAGGGACCTGGGGGTGCTGGGGACAGCAGCTGGACACCAGCCCAGGTGTGCCCAGCTGGGCAAGAGGCCCGTGGCCCCTGGGCTGGCTCAGGAATGGAGAGGCCACAGGACCAGGGCAGGGACTGTCCCCATCCCACAGGAATGGCCCCCACTGGTGTCCACATCAATGCAAAATTTCCTTCCAAAACTATTTGCTGGATACAGCATGGTTCTGCCATCCTGCTGGAACTGTGCCCAGACCTGCGTGATCACATCAAATAAATGAAACAAGGAATTAATCTGGATCCTGAGCTAGCAGGAGCAGCAGGCAGCAGCAAAGGTTATAATTTGTATTGTCCAAGTTGTGCCAGTCCCTCCTTTCTGTGACCTCTGCCTCAAACTGGAGCCTTTCCTGCCTTTAGTGTGTCCTGTGTGGAGAAGGGCAAAGATGCCTTGGAACTGCTGGGGTTTTGATGAGTGGAGAATTAATTGAGAAAAGCTTTCTGTGCTGCTCAGACCGTGGTGGTGCCTTCTCCTGATGAATATTTGGCCACCAATCACCAGCATTTTTGCCTGTGACACTGAGCCCTCCCTCGAGCCTAGCCCTGACCTGCCCTGTCTGATTCCTTTCTGCAGGGCTTGGGGCACAGATGTGCACAGGGATCTGAATTTGAGGTTCTGATGCCTTTTGTGTCAGCACAGCTGGATTAAAAAGCTGTGCCAGAAGAGAGAAGTTTTTCCCAGGTTTAACTCTGCAGTTCTCGTTGCTTCACAAATTTGTACTCTTTGTAGTTTGGTGAGGTGATGTTTCATGGGTGACTTTGGAACCAATGAGCTGGGATTTCCAGGAGTGGGCACTGCATCCCTGCTCTGCAGAAGTTTCAGGTGTCCAAAATGGAGAATTCTACTTTTCTCAATGCTAACGTCTACATAGACATGTTAAAAATCAGTTTCCACATCCTACTTTAAGCACCACAGCCTGGAGAGTGCATCTGATGCACTTCCCTCTCCTGCCCCACTTCCTGGCCTGATGCTGAGCAGAAATGTTTGCACAGCTGGTCGTGCACAAACAGAGATTTCCCTCCTTTTTGCTGCCACGGGCAAGAGCACTTGTGAAAGATGACAGCAATATTGCTGTTCACTTTCCTGAGCTCAACTCCTCCGATCCACTTCTGTGCGTCCCAGGAGGGAGAAAAATGCCTTTGTGCAGAGGCCCTGCCTTTGTTGCAGTTTCCCTGGTAGTGCCCAGGCCCTTGGCTGCTATGTGAGCTTGGCTCTCCCAGGCCATTCTTCTCCAGCCTGGTGGTGCTGCGGGACAACCAGCTGGGATCCAGCCCCTGATCCAGAGGGCTTGCAGCCCTTGGCTCAGCAGCCCTAGTAACTGAAGTCAAGGAAGCTCTTTTGTGCCCTGAGGAATGTGGTGGGAAGCTGCTGTGCCCTTCCCAGCGCACTCAGGGTTGAAGGGATGTTGAAGACGGGGTTGTTTAATGGATTTCTCCATCTCCTTCCCACAAAGCCAGCGCTGGGGAGTGAGTGCTGTACCTGCTCTGCTGCCTGACAGCTGCAATTTGTATTTCCTCCTGCCCAGGCCGGCCCACGGAGCTTACATAAGTGTCTTTCTGTCCCATTCCATGTCAGAGCAATTTGAAATTTAAATCCCAGTGCTGTGGGATAGTGCCTAATCTGATTAGAGAGCGTGTACCCAGGATCTTTGGTGCTGCACTGCCAGTTCTTCTAGGTTTTTGTAAGTCATAAAGCACTGCAGTGTGTGGAGAGTGTGGATTGGAGGTTAGACTCCACTTCTGCTGTTGTCATTTATTATTGTTATTTCTTAGGCTTGGGGAAAGTTACTTTTCATAGTTTGGAAAAAACCCCACTTTCAAAACTGTGAATTGAAGTATTTGTTCATTGTCTGATGCTGATGTGCTGTGTGACCACAAATGCACCAATGTCCATGCAAGGATGCCAGTGCCAGTAAAACCTGGAATAATGGCACCAGCAGTGGTAGGGCAGCACAGAAGCAATCCCCACCTGCATCCTCTCAAAAGGAGCTCTGGGTTTGCTGCTGGCAAGGTTTGGGATGCTTGTGGTGTGTCTGCAGTGGTTGTGTTGTGTCATAAAGCGCAGCACATCCCCAGGTGGTTGTTTGAACCACTGTTTTCAATATCTTTTAATGCAAAAAGCCCCAGGCTGCCTGCCAGCCACTCCTCACTCACCCTTGACACAAATGTGCTAGGCACTCCTGGAAAGTCTCAGCGTTCCAGAGGTGCTGAAACAGGTCTGGGCTCCTTCCTCCAGGAGGTTCCTTGCTTTATTCCTGAGCATTTCCTAACTAACCCTCTGCTCTGTCTTGGTCACCGAGTCTTGCACTGGGCTGAGTTTCTCTCTGCATCCAGCAGAGGCTTTAATCCCACCAGAGCTCTGGGAGGGCTGGAGCAGCAGGAGAGGCTCCATGCCCAGCACTGCCCCGCAGAGCCTGCTTGGAGATCTGAGGGGCTGAATCCCTGTTCTCGATCCCTGTTCCTCTTATCCATGTTCATCTCATCCATGTTCCTCTCCGCCCCTGTTCCTCTCCATCCCTGTTCCTTTTATCCCTGTTCCTCTCCATCCCTGTTCCTCTCCATCCCTGTTCTTCTCGATCCCTGTTCCTTTTATCCATGTTCCTCTCCACCCCTGTTCCTCTCCACTCCTGTTCTTCTCTATCCCTGTTCCTTTTATCCATGTTCCTCTCCACCCCTGTTCCTCTCCATCCCTGTTCTTCTCGATCCCTGTTCCTATTATCCATGTCCCTCTCCACCCCTGTTCCTCTCCACTCCTGTTCTTCTCTATCCCTGTTCCTTTTATCCATGTTCCTCTCCACCCCTGTTCCTCTCCATCCCTGTTCTTCTCGATCCCTGTTCCTTTTATCCATGTTCCTCTCCACCCCTGTTCCTCTCCATCCCTGTTCCTCTCCATCCCTGTTCCTTTTATCCATGTTCCTCTCCACCCCTGTCCCTCTCCATCCCTGTNTCCACCCCTGTTCCTCTCCATCCCTGTTCTTCTCGATCCCTGTTCCTTTTATCCATGTTCCTCTCCACCCCTGTTCCTCTCCATCCCTGTTCCTCTCCATCCCTGTTCTTCTCGATCCCTGTTCCTTTTATCCATTTCCTCTCCACCCCTGTTCCTCTCCACCCCTGTTCCTCCTGGCTTGGTTGCTCAGTTCTGACTCATCCCAAATCCCTGGGAGCAGGAATTTCTCCCTCATTATGAACCAAACAAGAGATGTACATGTAGATCCCTCCATGCACTGTTGAGTTATTGGAGTGGGATTTTATGTTGGTTTGGGTTTTTTTTTTTCCACTCATCCTCAACACATTCAGCCTCTTCCAATACTTGGAAACTCTGCTGATGACAAAGCCCAACCCAAACACAAATTGCAACAACAACAACAGATCTGATCTAGTGCAGGACTGTTTGTGAAGTCCCAGGACTCCCTGGTGGGGGTTTTTTTCATTCAGGCTGTGTTGGCTGCAAAGAGCCACGTTCAGTTCTGGCTGCTGAGCAGCAGATGGAGCTGACAAACTGCACATCTGGGGCTGCAGCCACCCATGCATGGCCCTGCAGCTGGGCAGGTCCCACAACAGGAGCCCCCTTTTGCCACCTCGAGGGTCCCTCCTGCATCGGGAAATGCATTTCCCGGAATGCTGAGCACAGGGCTGGGGTTTGGTGCAGGCAATTGGACGGGCTTGGGAGGTGGAAAACTGGGTTTAAAGAAGAGAGAGGTCTGCACACAGGGCTTGTGAGGATGGGGCAGAGATGGATTTTCCCTCTCTGAGTCCTGAAGTGGAACAGAGAGGAAGGAAGATTGCAAACAAGCATCATCCTTGTTCTCCCCTCACCCCAACCACACCTACGCCTGATTCCTCTACAGCTTCCAACCAAAAACTTTCTTTTAAATAGTTGGATGAGGCTTTATAATCATGCAGTGATAAGAAATGAGAATTCAAAGAAAAATACAGCCTTTACATATTTTTTTAATGTTTCTTTCACCATAATTTTAAGTAAGAAATGAATGGCTAATAACCTCAATCCTCCCCTACAAAACCCTGTAAATAAAATTATTGTTGATCTCTGCCTGACCTCGTGCCCAGGGTTACCAACATCAGGTGCAGCTTCTTTCTACTTCAGCCACCTTCTAGTTTCCAACCAAAACCTTTCCTTTTAATAGTTAATAAGATAATTAATTATAGGATAACTAATTAATAGTTTTAATAGGATGAAGCTTTATAATCATGCAGTGATCAGAAATGAGAATTCAAAGAAAAATACAGCCTTTACATATTTTTTTAATGTTTCTTTTACCATAATTTTCAGTAAGAAGTGAATGGCTAATGACCTCAATCCTCCCCTACAAAACTCTGTAAATAAAATTGAAAATTGTTGTTGATCTCTGCCTGACCTCGTGCCCAGTGTTACCAACACCAGGTGCAGCTTCTTCACCCTGGCCAGTGTTCCATGTGCTGCAGCCTCTGGTTTGAGCACTGGGCTGACACGTGGCAAAAGGAGTTACCGAGAGAAAGCAGACAAGAAATTGGTTGTGGATGGGTCACAGAAGACATGAAGAACATTATTTCAGTGTGTTTCTTCCAGCTGAAGCAGAGCTGTGGCAGTCTGTGTGAGCCACAAGCACTTCAGAGTTGACTAAAATACCCCAGGTCGTTTTTTTCATAGTCCATATCTTCTTCCTTGATTATTCTTTTATTTAGATTTTGGAAGTGTGTACTTAGCAACAACAGTGGTGTTTTAAAAGGTCCATGAATGGCTGGAAGCAGAAATGAGGAGTGATCATTGCAGGCTGTCATCTTACTGTGCTTATAATTTAAGATTTATGAAACATCTGTCTGACATTAACAGCTAATTATAACCACATGTAAAACTTGACATCATTACCCAGGATGAAGTCCCGTTGCTTGATCTGGTTTATTGTTTAATTCCTTTGGGAGCATCTTTGGGAAAGGTGTTTTAGATAAGAGAACTTTCTAAATTCACTGTGAACCATCTATTAATGGTGGCAACTGCTATTTCTTGATTTACTTTTTTTAATTCTTTCTGCAGATGCATAAGGGATCTCTAGGGACAAAATATAATCAGTGGGTCTCAGAGATTGTTTTGCTTAATAGTGAACATTCTAAATTTAGTATTGATCCACTCTTAAAGGTGACAACAGCTATTACTTGGTTGGTATTTTTTTGAATTCTTTTTTGTGTAGACTCATAAGAGATCTATAGGGAAAAAGGATAACAAGTGGTCTTGGAGCCTGTTTTGGGTTAATACTGAACTTTCTTAATTCATTAGTAACCCATTATTAAAGGTGGCAACTGCTATTACTTGAATTCTTTTTTTTAATTTTCTGTAAACTCATAAGAGATCTATAGGAAAAATTATAATAAGTGGGTCTTGGAGATTGTTTGGGTTAATGGTGAACATTCTGAGTTCAGTATTAATCCACTATTAAAGATGGTAACTGCTGTTAGTTGAAATTGTTTTTAAATTCTTTCTGACTTGTAAGTGATCTATCAGGACAAAATGTAACCAGTGCACCTTGGAGATTGTTTTGGATTAATTGTGAATGTTCTAAATTCACTATAAGCAATGGCAACTGCTATTCCTGGATTATTCTTTCTGTAGGCTTGTAAGAGATCTATAGGGATGAAACAGAATCAGTGGGTCTCAGAGGTTGTTTTGGATTAATTGTGAATATTCTAAATTCAGTATTAATCCACTATTAATGGTGGCAACTGGTATTTTGTGATTTTTTTTTTAATTCTTTTCTCTGTAGACTCATAGGAGATCTATAGGAAAAAAATAATAAGTGGGTCTTGGAGATTGCTTTGGATTAATAGTGAATGTTCTAAACTCACGATTATTGGCTTAATAGTGAATGTTCTAAGCACTATTATTGGCTTAATAGTGAATGTTCTAAACTCACTATTATTGGCTTAATAGTGAATGTTCTAAACTCACTATTATTGGTTTAATATTGTATGTTCTAAACTCAGTAGTATTGGCTTAATAGTGAATATTCTAAACTCACCATTATTGACTTAAGAGTGAATGTTCTAAACTCACTATTATTGGCTTAATAGTGAATGTTCTAAACACTATTATTGGCTTAATAGCGAATGTTCTAAACTCACTATTATTGGCTTAAGAGTGAATGTTCTAAACTCAGTAGTATTGGCTTAAGAGTGAATGTTCTAAACTCACTATTATTGGCTTAAGAGTGAATGTTCTAAACTCACTATTAATCCACTATTAGCGGTGGCAATTGCTATTCCTATTATTTCTTTTTCCCGGACTCTTTCCGAAGGAAAAACCCGCAACCAGCGGATCTCAGCGCTTGCTTTGGGAGGGTTCCCCCCTTTCTCCCTGCGGGGTCTGGAGCAAAGCCCAGCCCTCGGTGTCTGAGGTGTCCCCATGTCGCGCAGGTGTCCCCCTGAGGCCCCGCGTCCCGGCTCCCCGCGCCGTCGCTCCCGGGCGGATCGCCCCGAGCCGCAAAGCTGCTGTCCACGTGGACTGGTGCTGAAATCTCCCGCCCGGCCGCCGCCAGAGCCTCGCCAGCCAAGCCCAGAGACATGGCCACCAACGGCACCAAAGTGGCGGACGGACAGATCTCCACCGAGGTGGACGCCTCCATCACCAACGACAAGCCCAAAACCTTGGTAGTAAAAGTGCAGAAGAAGAAGGCGGACCTTCCGGACCGAGACACTTGGAAAGGGAAATTTGACTTTCTTATGTCCTGTGTAGGTTATGCCATTGGCTTAGGGAATGTGTGGAGATTTCCGTACCTGTGTGGCAAGAACGGCGGAGGTACGTTGGCTGTCTTTGTGAACCGGGATCAAATTAGCAAATTGCCATCAAATTAACAACAAATCAAAGCCTGGTCTCAACAGATTTTTCAGACGCATGGTTGGTTTTAGTTTGGGATTTTTTTGTTGGTATTTTGGGGGGGTTGTAGCATTTCTTTTGAGGGTCTTTTGGGGTTTTTGCCTTTTTTTTTTTTTTTGTGGGCTGGTTTGTTTGGTTTATGGGGAGGCCTTGGGGTTTTTTTGGCTTTTTGTTTGTTTTCTGTAGTGCTTTTGGTGGGGTTTTTTGAGCTTTTTGTTCTGTTTTGGGTCTTTTAGGTTGTGTTGTTGTTGTTTTGGTTTGGGGTTTTGGGGTTTTTTTTGCTTGCTGTGGGGGGTTTGGGGGCTTTTTGGTGGGGTTTGTTTTGTTCTGGGTTTGGGGGGTTTTCTTGTTTTGGTTTGTATTTTTGGGTTTTTTTTTGTTTTGGCTTTTTGGCATTATTTTGTTGTTCTTTTGGTTTGGCTTTTTGTTTGTTTGCTGTGGTGCTTTGGTGGGGGTTTTGGTGTGTTTGTGTGTTTGTTGGCTTGGTTTTTTGGGGGGTGTGGGTTTTGCTGTTGTTGTTTTGGCTTGGTTTTTTGGGTCTTTGGGTTTTATTGCTTTCCACTTTTCCAGGAGGTTCAGAGCCATTTTGGAGTGTGGAGCTCTGCTTTGAGCCCTGCCCTGAAGTTTATTCTAACTCCTAGCTGCCAGTTGCACTTAAAAGACCATGAAGTATCAGAGCAGAACAAAAGCACATTGCCCTCCACCCAACCCTGCAGATCCCTCTCTTTTGGGCTGAGTTTTGAGAGGATTTCATGGAGTTTTCAGCTGGCTCTGAGCTCCCCATAAAAGGCTGGAAAGCAGCCAGGGCTGGTTAAAGCCTTTGTGCTCTCCGTGAGAGGCGAAGTCAAACAAAACCCAAAGGCTTTTGGATTTCAGCTTTTTGCTTCAACAGAAGACATTTAAACGATGGGGAGTTGTGTTTTTCCCTTTATTTTCACCTCTTGAGGTGCTGGTTCAGAAGTGCACGTGTGATGTCCACTAACATTTCTGAAAATGTTAGAGGAAATCTGAGAGGGAAAAAAACCCTGTGGGTTTCTTTCCATAGACAACAGGGATGGAATCTGGAAGTTCAGTCGTGTTTTTCCCCACTGTAACTGACTTTTTTTAAAAATTTCTTTTTAGGTGCATTCCTGATTCCCTATTTCCTTACTTTAATTTTTGCTGGAGTGCCACTGTTCCTTTTGGAGTGTTCTCTTGGTCAGTACACATCTATAGGAGGCCTCGGAGTGTGGAAGCTTGCTCCAATGTTCAAAGGTACAGCACAGACTCCAATTATTTCTCATTTGTTTCCAAGCTGCAGAAGCTTCACAAAGTGCCAGGGCGAGGATGTCTCTTGGTGCCTTTCATTTCTATTTAAACCATGATTTTTCTAGAGAAAAGGCTGATTTTTCTGAGGTGTAACTGATGATTCTGAAACGTGCTGGGTTATATTTTTTGTTCTCCATTAAAAATAGCACGATCAAGGCATTAGAATCGCAACAGACTTAATTTTGAACTTCAAGAAGTCTTGGGGTTTCTTCTAGAAATGCATAAAGAGTGTTAAAAATAGCATATCCAGCAGGAGTTGTCTGAGCAGGTTTGGAACGGTTCGCAGCAATTTGGTAAACTTTGGTAAATTCTTCTGAGCTCACAGATATTGGCATCACCTGGTTTTTTTAACTGAAATTCAAAAGCCAGACATTTTTGGCAATTTCATGCTGAATTCCTTAAGACAAACTCACTCCACACTTTGACTTTGAGTTTGAGGTTTGATTGCCAGGACCCCGGGGTTTTAATCCCAATTCTGCACAACCAACCTCTCAAACGATGCTTTTCACCCTTCTAATCCCAAATCCTTTGATACTCCCCAGCTCCTGAGCTGAGTTCTGAGCCCAGCAGAGCTGCACGTGGTGTTATAAATTACCTCACACAGTTGGACTGACAATTAGCACAGGGGGAGCTGGAAGTTTGTTGAGATTGGATTTTGCTCTGGGAGATTTCGCGTTGGGAAAACGCAGAGAGACAAAATTGTTTCTCACAGAGAAGCGTTTTTGCTTGAGTTGCTGCTGTTGGTAGGGGTTGGCACAGCCTTGCTCTGCATTATCCTGATTTTTGTGAGCACTTCCTCCTGCTCGGGATCGTGGAGCAGCTGTCCTGGATAGTTTAGAACAGCCCTGGAGTGTCCGTGTGGAGCAGAAGACATCCTCGTGGTGGAACCCTGACATTTCCTTAGTCTGACCTGCCAACAGCCCTGTGCTGAGCACCAGGCACTCTGACCCATGTCCTGAGTGCCCTGGAACACATCCTCACTGTGTGTGCATCTGCCACCAGGTCCTGTGGGGCTGCTGTTCCAGGCAATGAGCTGATTTTGCTCTTTTTTCCTGGGAGTAAAACATGCCGGGGAACTCTCAGCAGCAGCACCGCAGAGAGAGCTGAACCCTGGCAGTGAATTCATGGATAATAATGACTTTTGTGTAATGGCACTTCTGAAATTCTCCCTTCTGCAACACTTCCCAAGTGGTGCCTGCCCCACGTGATGTGCTTGCCCTGAACTGCAGCTCTTCAATTGAAAGTTCCCTCGTTTCATTTCTCTTTGTTTTCCTTGCAGGTGTGGGACTGGCTGCTGCAGTCCTGTCCTTTTGGCTAAATATTTACTACATTGTGATTATTTCGTGGGCCATATACTACCTGTATAATTCCTTTACCACTGTAAGTGTGTGTCAGAGGGGATGGGGAATTGTTTCTTGGGTGTAAAGACAAGTGAAATATGAACACATCACTAAGCTGCCTCAGTGTAGATGTGTGAGGTTAACACAGCATGCACAGTAATCTGTAGGATAATCCATTCTTACTGGGAAAAAAACCTATTTTGTAAAAAAACTCTTTAATTTCTTTTTTTCCCCACAAGAAATTTAGAGCAGAAAACTGAGCTTGCAAGGCCAGTCACTCCCCCAAGAAAAACTCTAGTGTACAACTAATTATTTTATTTCTTCAGCAGCAGCTGCCACACAAACATGAGTTCTTTGGGAAACAGTACCATTGCAGTGTGGTTTAATGATGGAGGGGTTTATTAAAGAAACCCCCACGGAATGGAAGGTCTGTGATTTGATTAGCTCTGAACTTCCATTCATTGTTGTTATTTTTGCTTTGTTTTCTTTCCTGTTTACTTTATTTTTAGCTGCCTTTTTTTCCCCCTCAAGGGTGATTCATCAGCTGATTAAGTCTTGTCTGATTTGTGGGGTTTGGCCATTTGAAGAAGCATTCTTACATAAGTTGTATATAATTAATGCATCATTGTTCAATTGTCTCTTCTCTAAATTTTGCTCATGCTTGCTTGTTCTTGGCTTTAAAGAATTTTGCCTTGACCAAATTTGCATTAATTACTGTCTGGGCGTGACATGATCATTTCTGCTTTGTTGTCCTCAGAATTGCTATTGATGTGAAAGGTCAGGCAGAGTCTGGAAGTGTTTCTTGTGGCCCATGTTAAATGAGTATTGACTTCTCATTCCCTTGAAGCCTCTTATCCTTGTGCATAAAGCACACAGTGCCCTGATACAACGGTTCTGTGGGAGGATTTTCCAACAATTGCCATAAGAAGGCTCTGTAAATTATAGGTAAATGAGGCTCATTCTAATGGGTACCACGAGAAACAGGTTCTGCTCCTCAGAACTTCTGAAAGATGGGATGGACACGTGCAGAACATGCATGTGGCAAAAAGGAATTTTACTTTTTTCTAATTAGCTCCTGACCTGAGGGGAAAATGAAAATCTCTGCTCAATAACCATCACAACTTTATTATCTCTTGTGCAACAAGGTCCCAGGACCTCCAGGAGGTCCTTGCTGCTGTTTCAAAATACTCTCACGGTGAGAGTGTTGAATGCAGAGCGTTTGGGCTGCTGTGTTAAGGAGAAGAATGAATATTTCCACACCTGCCTTCCACAGTTGAATTTAAATAACTTTCACCCTGGGGAGGTCAACGTCTGCAGAGCTCCAGGTGCTTTAGCTCTGCACTCTGCTGTCAGTTCTAGCAAAGAAAGAGACACTTGAGGCAATTCTTGCTTTAGGAGTGTTCGACTTCAGGTTTTTGTGTCTCTCTTCCTTCACCAGACCCTTCCTTGGAAACACTGTGAGAACCCCTGGAACACCGACCGCTGCTTCTCCAACTACACTTTAGCCAACACCACCAACATGACGAGCGCCGTGGTGGAGTTCTGGGAGTAAGCTCAGCATTCCCCTGTCCCCTTGCCAGGCCAGCAAGGATCACCTTGTTGTCCTTCCTGTCTTACCTTCTGGGCTCTTTGCCAAAAGCCCCGTTCTGTTGGCTGTTCCAGGCGCAACATGCACCAGATGACCGACGGCCTGGAAAAGCCCGGGCAGATCCGGTGGCCACTGGCAATCACCCTGGCCATTGCCTGGATTCTGGTGTACTTTTGTATCTGGAAGGGGGTAGGCTGGACTGGAAAGGTAAGATTAAAAAGCACTGTGAACACCTTTCAATTAAAAAAAAATGCCCATTTTGCTCAAATGTTCTGAAAGTTCGTGAGGTAAGAGGCACTGGGGGCAGTTTGGGTGTCAGAGCTCTGTGAGGTATTTAATTTGTGTTTTCTTGGATTGATACAGCCCCGTGTTTTAGAAAGAGCTGTCTCCTCTGTGGCTAGGCCAGACCACAGCCTCAGATGCTTCACTTACAGGCCTCTTGGCTTGGCCAGGTATAAAATCAGCTAAAATTATTGCTGCTAGTTCCTGGGATGAATATTCCAGCTGGTTTTCACGGCAATAGAGTGAGGATGAAGTGGTTTGGTTTCAGCAAGGATTGTGTGTTTATTGCACAGCTCTTGCTGCACCTTTACATGTGAGGAGGTGTTGGGAAGAGCTGCTCCCACCTTCCCTCACCTGAGTGAGAAACATCTGAGGCCCTTCCACAGGACTTCACGCTGTGCTCCTTGGTGTCTGCCTGGCTGTGAGCAGAAATTAGGATTTACTAATCAATCAAAGGAAATTATACTACTGAGAGACCTTTCTGAACGAAGGGGCAGCAACATCTGACATTGGCTCATGCCTTTCCCCGTCGGAAGAAATCCTGGGGAAATGAAAAGCCACGGCAGTGGGGCTTGGTGTCAGCTGAAAGGTTGGGTTAGAACACCTCAGGTCTGGTGCAGGGGACTGGGATTTCTTCAGGCTGAAGGAAGGGATTGTTGGCTTTTGGCAGGAGGTTGTAACTGTGACCCGCATCGAACTGCGTGTTGAACAGGGCTTAGCTGAGCTCACAGCAAATTATTTTCTTTTTCCTGTCTCCAAAGCACAAAGAGGGCAAAAAAGAGGGCTGAGCCTGACTTCAGAACGGGTTTTTATGGGACCTCTGAAAAGGCAAGAAAGTAGCAGCCTGTAATATAGAGGAGGAGAGAGTGGGGAAAATAAACTGCCAGATGTTTTACCAGCAGGATCCTGGTGCCATGATCCTTGTGCTTCTGGGACTTCCCTCTGTTAAACACCAAAAAAAAAGTGTGAAAATATCCTAGTCCACCCTGTGGTCTTTGCAACAGAAAAATAAGCAACAGCCACCTGCCTTTAGACCTGGAGCTTAGGGAATTTTGCTGTAGGCACTTCCCAGGCTTTTTCATTGAGAAATGCCTCAATTCTAAGAGCCATCCCCAGTTGCTGCTAGAGTATTTTCAGGGAGCAAATATTTGTGATCATTCTTCCTTGCACACTTACACTCTCTTGTTTCTTCACATCAGGTGGTATATTTCTCTGCTACTTATCCCTATGTTATGCTGCTTATCTTGTTCTTCCGTGGTGTAACACTGCCTGGAGCAAAAGAAGGCATTTTATTCTATATAACTCCCAACTTCAGTAAGCTTTCAGACTCTGAGGTAAATATTCCGCGCTGGTAAACGAAAGTTTCACTCCTCACTGTTCCCCTTTCAGACATATGACCTGCTCCTCAAGTGCAGAAACAGATTTTTTAAAAAATTGTTTCCTGCAATCAGGTTTGGCTGGATGCTGCCACACAGATTTTCTTCTCCTACGGTTTGGGTCTTGGTTCACTGATTGCCCTTGGAAGTTACAACCCTTTCCACAATAATGTTTACAGGTAAGCAGATGACTGCACATATTGCAGTGGCACTTGCCTGTCTCAGCTGGAGCTGAGCTCTGTCTCTGTGTACAGATAATTGAAATAAAGTTTAGTATTGAGTATTAACTGTTCTGGCTGGCTGGGGGTGAGATGTGTAACTGCATTTACACCACTGGGAGAGACTTCCCCAGCATGAGGTGGAACCCAAACTGTGAAATCCTAAATCATGAAATCCTAAATCATGAAATCTTTCCACGGGGGAACAAGCAAACAAAGAAAGAAACAAACCAAAAAGGGTGAACATTTGCTTTCCCTGCTGCTTAAAGCTGCTTCCCTCTGTTTCAGGGACTCCATCATAGTGTGCTGCATAAACTCATGCACGAGCATGTTTGCTGGCTTTGTCATCTTCTCCATTGTGGGATTCATGGCCAATGTCACAAAGAGGCCAATTGCAGATGTTGCAGCATCAGGTACCCGATCTCTTTTCCCCTAAGCTGTGCATCAGTTATTCTTTGCTTGTAGGTTGTTCCTGCAGCTGCTCAAAGTCTCTCCTCGCAGCTCCTCAGCTCCCTGGCCCCTCAGGCCCCCGATGGCAGAAGGAAAAGTGTTGTCCCAACCCACTCCAGGCAGAGCAGGAGGAATGCTGGTCATTGTAGGGCTGTTTTTAAGCTAATGTTTTCCATTTCAGTTGGGTTTCAATTCCTTTTCCCATTTCTTGAGGTGAAGCCCTTGGAGGCAGATCCATTTCTCACCTGCCCAGACCGACACCTATTTCCTGTGACTCTGTATCATGAAAGACATTTTATTTAGGGCAGGGAGATGTCCATGGGAGGATCCTGTTATCCTTTGCAGTTCCTTGTCTGTTTTCCAGCTGGAAAAAGCTGAAAGCAGCCGAGCAGATGGCTGCCCTAACCCAGCTGGTGCACCAGATACTCACTTAGCAGTTCTGGCCACAGGGAGGGATCTCATAACTCAAAGCTTGGTTGGAACTCACTGGTGGACAAAATCTGGATGACTGTATTAGCAAACACAGCCCGCTGAAATATCTGCTCGGTTAGAAAAGGAGAGAATTTAAGGCCTAAAAATAATCTTCAATAAATTAGCCATACAAAGAGATTAGGTGCAAAATGATGATGGCAGGCACTGTTATTAAAAGCTGCTCTGGAAAGGCAGTGGTGTGTGAAATAAGCTTTTTGGATTTATGTCTTTGGCACAGATAGAGTTATATAAAGGCTACACCTGCAAACACAACAGTATTTTTACATCATATTACATACATTTGATAACAGACCTCTGAACGATGCCAATGACCACTAATTGCAAAGGATATTTGAAAATCTGACCCTTTAATTAAGGCTTCTATTTCTCCTAGTAAGCTCCAAGGCTGGTGCCAGATTTTAGCACCAGGAGAGGTTGTTTTGCCATCTTTTATAGAACCTTATAAAACAAATAATATTATTAAAAGGTGTGGCTGCATTTCTGTGGAATCCAAAACAGAGTAAAATTAACATGTTTATCTGAAGTTTATTTTGCTTTTAGCACAGCTATTTGGAATGCTTTCCGAGCTGATTTCCAATCATACCTGCTCTTGTTAGCAATTAATTGCTTCAAAATCCTCATTAGGCTTTGACAATCCAGGTGTCAATGCCACCCTTGCTCCTCTGGTTTGGGAGCTGTCACCAAGCACTTGTCACTGACAGACTTTCAGTGGCAACTGAAAAATCAGAGACACTCCTTAGGTGAAGCACATGAGCTTTATTAAATTCCCTAGGTTTCCCTCTGAGCTGACGTCCAGCTATGCCATGAGAACAAAAAACACCTCCTTTTAAATAGGAATTTGTAGTTTCCTTCCAACACTCTGCCCCCCATCAGCAGCTAGCAAGGAGAAAAATTAAGAAGTTTGGTTGTCCACGAGTACAGAGTTTATTAAAATGTGTATTTTGAGAGAGTGAACGGAACGGAACAGCAGATGGGAATGCTGGAAATGCTGGAAAGTGTCTTCTCCATTTCTGAGCTGTCTCTGTTTCTCTTCTGAACGGTGCAAAGCAGGAGATTGCAGCTGTCAAAAACTGCTTGAGGGGAGAGAGAGCTGAGCAGTGCCTGAAGATGTAACCCTAGCCAAGGATAACACTCCTGCCTTGGCTGTGCCAAGGGGTCTCTCAGGAGCAGCTTCTGAACTGCATTCAGTATTCTGGTTGGTTGGCTTTGGGGTGTTTGGGGGCTTTTTTGGTGGGGTTTTGTTGTTTTTGGCTGGTTCATTTTCAAAGGCAGGTGCCCCCCAAAGAGCTGCAATCCCTGCTCAGGTCCAGAGCCAGGCAAAGCTCAGCAGGAGCAGAGAACCCCAGCCCTCCCCGCTGATGTTTTGTCTCCTGTTTCTCCCCCCCAGGCCCTGGACTGGCATTTCTGGCTTACCCAGAGGCAGTGACACAGTTGCCCATCTCCCCTTTGTGGGCAATACTCTTCTTCTCCATGCTCCTCATGCTCGGCATTGACAGTCAGGTAAAAACGGGGTGAAAACAAATGAAAATACAGATTTTTTTCTGCCGCCGTGGGGGATGAGGTTGGGCTCTCCCTGTGCTCTCCACTGCCAGCTGGAAGTGGGGCAGGATGGTCCCTGGAATAACCAGATAAAGAATGGGAGGCACTGAGGAAAGACTGAGTCAAAAACTGACTCTTAAACATTTCTGCTCTTTTATGGACTGGTGGAAGCACATTAAAAATGGGCAGGAAATTTATTCTGCAGGCAAGAAGGAGCTTCCCTTTGAAACATTCCCTGTTAAATCACAGTATTAAAAATGCCTGTGCAACGTTCAGCTGTGTGGGAGACACCGGGATGTGTTTTACAAGATTTAGAGGCCACAGGTATTTCTGGAAGGCAGCTCCAGAACTGACCACTGGAGCAGAAAGACACAGCACACATTTCATTGAATACCTGGAATTAATTCAGTGGGCAATGGGATGGTTACTGAGGATATGCCATGTTTTAGTGAGTTCTGAAATCACTTCCCAAGGGAAAGGATCACAAATTTATTGGTTCAGGCCTTACCTAAGCTCTGGGTGGTATCTGACAACTGGAAATGAATGAGGAGGGTTTGGCAAATCCAGGACATTCTCTGTCTAGATTAAACTATTAAATAATTAAGACACAGAATCATGAGAAATGTTGATTGTGACATAAATAAAAAAAGCACACAGCACGAGAGAAAACCCTTTAGAGATAACTATGCCCAGCAAAACCTTTTGCTAATCAGTGCTAATTTTAATACAGAGAACAACCCCACTGGCAGCACTCAGGAGAGCACCCTGCCTTCTTTTACAAGGAATACTTGGAGGACTTGGTCAGGGAAGTCCCCCCTGGCTGCTGAATTGTTGGGTCATTTTTATGAGACCAATCCTGGGCAGATGTGTTAATTTTCCTTGCAGCCAGCTGCAGTTGGCAGACCAGCACCTCCCAGTTCCTAGCACAGCCCTCCCAGCACGTAAAGGAATGTGGGATTTACTGCCTTAGCACTGATCCAGCCTTTCAGGAGAGAAAATCCATCCTTTTCCATAAACCCAAGCTGGCTTCAGCCTGTGAACACAAAAAGACCAAGAGGGCATTTTATCCTGGGAGATGAAAGAAGGTTGAAAATTTACACTTTCTGTTTCTTTGGTTTTTGGCGAGCTTCAGGCTTGACATTAAAACCCATTGCTCAGTCTGGGGGGAAACTGCTGTGAAATTAATTGGGTCAAAAATATTCTTGAAAGCACTTGTCTCTAGGCAACTAACAGCTGAGGAAGGTGGTCTAATATTATTAAAAAGAATATATATCTACAGGCTGTCATGCTTTCTGCATTTTCTGTCTGTCACTGGAACATTTCAGACACTGTAATTTACAGGAGCTGTAACCATTGGTTGAGTTCTACTTGCTCTGCTGAAAATTGATAAAACTTTCCTTTTACCTCCTGATTTTCACTGTTTCAGCCACCATAATGATAACGTTTATCTGAATATACACACACAGAAGGATCCTGGAGTTGTGGCCGTGATTCCCATTTGGAGGACACGGACTCAACAAAAATGTTTGCTGGGGATACAAAGAATATTTGATTTATTACATATGCAAATCATATGAGAATCTTTCATCTTCTGCATGAAGCACCAGTCTGGTCAGACTTTCTCTGTGTGTTGGCTTTCTTGTATGTGAGTAAATCACCTAAAAAAGAAGTTTATTTTGTAGGACTGAGGGATCAAAGCCCTCAACTGTAGGTTTATCATCTTTATTACAAAAAAAGAGCAGTTCCTGTTCACAGAGCGAGAGCAACAGTTCATAGCTTAGAATTTTGAATGTTCCTTGAGCTGGAAATCCTTTTGCACAGATCTCTTTAGACAGAAACAGGGATATTCAGGAGCAGAGCTTCCACTGCCGTCAAGAGAATTTTCACTTCTCGTTGGACGGCTGCAGCCTTAGGGCCAGCAAAGGGCCCAATTACAAACTCCTCCCCAAAACTCCATCCTGCCATGGCAGGGCTCTGGATTGCTGTGGGTTTCTTATCCTCTTTTCTTCTGTTAGAGCTGGGATTAAATGCTCGAGAGATGGAGTTTGTGTTCAGACTCAGATGTTTGTTAATTCTTATCCGTGTTACAGTCTCATAAGATATGAGCTCTAGCTAAAAAGGTGAAAAATGACTCTATCTCTTTCCAAGGTCTTTTAAGTACAAATTGTCCAATTACAAGATGACACATGAATTATTTTTACTTTTAACCCAATACCCAACCACCCCTGGCCCACAATGGGGACTTTTCTATCCAATTACAAAATCCCACCCAGACCATGGAGAAGAAGGTGAAAAAGCAGGACTGGCCTCTGCCCTAAATCCTCCATCTGGCTTTATATATCTATTACTGTATTCTAACCCCTTAAACTGTGAGTTTTGCACCCTGTGCTATCACACACTTCTATCCAAACTGCACCCCCACAATCCCAGTGCTGTCACTCAATTTTGGGAGCCTTTTCCACGGGCTCAGGTCAGTGCAGTGTTTGCTTGGGGGTCAGAGCCTGTGAGCACAGAAATCCTGGAATCCTCAGTGCCCAGGGCTCCAGCAGAGTGTGTTTTGTGTCCCTTTCCCTGGCAGTTCTGCACCGTGGAAGGCTTCATCACAGCCCTGGTGGACGAGTTCCCCAAGCTGCTGCGCAACCGCCGCGAGCTCTTCATCGCCGTGGTGTGCATCGTGTCCTACGTGATAGGGCTGTCCAACATCCCTCAGGTACTGCTGGGCTGGGGGCCTGGGCCTGCCACCACCAGCACCATCCTCCCTTCCCCCATCCAGCCAGGAATCCCTGCCAGCCACTGGATTGTCAGGGATCGACGCTACCCGGGGTTTTGGTTTGAGTGTAGAACGCCCTGTGGGCCCTGTGATGCCCTGGGGGTTTAGATTTGCTATTTTTTTTAATTTATATTTTATTTATTTATATTAGGGTTATTTATTTTACATTGGGATTTTAGCTTTTATACATTCAGCTTTTTTTATTTTTCATTTATTTGCACTCCTGCAGTTCTTTAGCGTCTAAACTCCACACAGGGTTAGCTGATCTCTTCACATTTTGGGCAGACACAACAATTCCTCTCCAGGCCTGGCAATCAAGGACACCTCACTGCCCCAGGCCCTGAGAGATG
>VYXD01001564.1:35384-47880 GCA_013397195.1 Hylia prasina | reverse complement strand
ACAGAAAGAAATCACACACACACGCAGAGAAACAGAAAAATCTCACACACACACACACAGAGAAACAGAAAGAAATCACACAGAGAGAGAAACAGAAAGAAATCACACAGAGAGAGAGAGACACAGAAAGAAATCACACAGAGAGAGAGAGAAACAGAAAGAAATCACACAGAGAGAGAGAGAAACAGAAAGAAATCACACAGAGAGAGAGAGAAACAGAAAGAAATCACACAGAGAGAGAAACAGAAAGAAATCACACACAGAGAGAAACAGAAAGAAATCACACACACACAAACAGAAAGAAATCACACACACAGAGAAAGAGACAGAAAGAAATCACACACGGGAATCACACACACACAGAAATCATACAGACAGAAAGAAATCACACACAGAGAAAGGCTCCACACACCCCAAAAAGATCCCACACTCTCACACAAGCTCCCACACTCAGAGACTCCCAGACACACAGGAAAACAGCACATTCACAGAAAAACACACACCCCAGACTCTCTCACACACGCAGGAAGGTTCCACACACACACACCCCAAAAAAACCTCCACGCTCACACAGAGCCCAGCATCACCTGGGTGCAGGAAGAGCTGCATTCCAGGCTTTGTTTCCCTTTATCAACTCTTTTATCCAGTGACTCTGGTGCATACAACATCTGCATTCTCAGCCTCTGGTAAACCAGAATAAAGCTCCCTATTTCCAAGAGAGTGGAGGTTTTAAAAGCTGTTTCCCTCTCCTCCCTCTCCACAGCCCCAGGCAGCTTCCCACAGGTGGAATGGAGGCCCTTGACAGCTGCTGTGAATTCCCTTCTAGTAGCAAAGAATCCCAGCCACTGATTTTAGGGTCCCACGTGGCATTTCCTGGATTTCACTGCTATTTTAAAGGGCTGCTTTCAAAACACATCAGAGTTTCCATGGATTCAAGCCACACGGCAGAGCTGGGTAATCAATGCCTATCAGAGCGGATTGCTGAAGACCTGCAGGGAAAATGCATTTCACCAAATGAGTTCGGGCACTTCTGACACTGATTAACAATTAACCCTCCTCCCATCACAGTCAGAAGTTGATTAACTACTTCTGCATCCTCGATGCAGAAAGGAAACAAGTCAGGTAAAGAAACCCAAACAAATAGGAGTTGAAAATTCTCCCAGAAGGAAAGAACTCATTTGTAGGAGCACAGCTGTTAGAAAAATCCTGAAGGGATTTCCCCTTGTCTCCTTTTCCAAAGAATAAATCCCATATTCCCCACACAAACCCACGTTTTACGTGTATCTCCATTACAAGCAGCAGTGAAATGAGTAAACCTGAAACTTTCAAAGGAACTTTATTGCTCATTTTATAGATTTCCCTGGGCCTTTGATGAGCTGCCATTCCAGCAGGCAATCTCAGCTTTGCACCTTTGCTGCTCCTCCTCTCCTCAGCCCCACCCATTTCCAGGTTGTCTGTGGGAACAGCAGGAGCTGGGAATTTGCCAGGCATGTCCCATCACCTCCCAGGAGGGAGCCAAACCCCACAAGGATTGGGTCCAAATCCATCCTGGAGAGAAATAAAATACAATGGGAACAAGATACAGCAGAGAAGCCACCGAGGGAATGGCGCTCCAGGAAATCCAGGCTATTTTTAGTGATGTGGAATAAAGATTAGAATGGTTAAGGATGGAAAATCCCTCTCAGACCATCGAGTCCAACCATTCCCACACTGCCAAGGCCAGCACTGATCCATGTCCCCAAGTGTCACATCCACAGGGCTGTGAAATCCCTCCAGAGATGGAGATTCCACCTGAGCACCCGTTCCATGAAGGAATTGTTCCAATATCCAATCTAAACCTTTCCTGGTGAAGTTTGAGGCTGTTCCCTCTCCTCCTGTCCCTGTTCCCTGGGAGCAGAGCCCAAATCCCCCCCGGCTGTCCCCTCCTGGCAGGGAATTCCAGAGAGGGAAAAGATCCCTCTGCATCCTCCTTTTCTCCAGGCTGAGCCCCTTCCCAGCTCCCTCAGGAATTCTCCAGCCCCTTCCCAGCTCCCCTCTCCGCTCTTCACAACATTTGTGCTTTTTAGATTGCTTTAGGCCACATTGATACAGAAATAAAGGAATTTTGCTTCAGCCAGGAGAGCTGAACCTCTCTCCTTCAGCAGCCCCAAATAAGTCAATTTTCTGCAGGTCTGAACCTCGGGTTTCCAGTGGGGCAGAATCCAGTGGTCACCTCCGAAAATGAAGACAATCCCACTATTATCCCCATCCCATGGGAGGGAGCGTTCTCCAGCCAGGGATTATGGAACAGATCCCAATCCAGCTGTTCCTCCTCTGTCTAGGAATCAGGTGCTGAGGCTGACCAAAGAAATGTAAATCTCTGTGCACAGCCTGAACCAAATTATCTGGCCAAGTACATGATGAAAACATCAAAAAGCTCCAAGCAAGTGGAGAGATGAAAATGAAAGGTGCCATAATCCACACAATTCCTATTCCTGCCTTTGTTTGGGGGGATAATCAAATCCTCCAGGTGCTCAGAACAAAATCCTTGATTTAAATGCTTATTTCAAAAGGAAATACATCAGAACTTTACTCCCTGGTTGCAAAGTTTATTATTTTTCAGATTTCTTCTGCAGAACAACCTGCAGTGGGCTCCACTCTGGTGCAGGACAAACTTCTCATCTGCCTGCCTAACCTGACTGCTGTGAATTGAGTTTTAACAGCTTTTATACCAGATTCCCACATCAATTTTAAGCCACTTTTCCGTCTGTAGACACAGACAGACATTTGTTTGCACGCTGTGATTCCTCTGGTGTAAAACAACTTGCACTAAACCACGACCCCGGTGGCAAAGCCCAAATGCTCCAGCTCAAATCTCACTTTTACCTGATCAAACTCCAGAGAAAGCTGAAGGAGCTCTGCAGTAACAGCTGGGGTAAAGCAGGGCTGGAAAAAAACTCTTTCTGCTTTTCTGCACAGCTAAGAAACAGGAACAGCTCAAGAGTTGTGCTGTGGCTGCTTTTGGCTGTGTTGACTTAAAAAGCGTCTGAGCTGCCAAGTCTCAGGTTTCACCTCTCGCATGTGTCCAGACATGTGGTTTAGCACATTATCCTCAACCGCTGGAGCCTTTTTTTTTGTTTGTTTTTTATGGAAGCACCGCAGGAAAAACGGGGCAGCGCAGTGTCAGGGAAGGCAAATCATCCCCTCCCCAGCCACAATGGATTATCTGGAGAAACACTTCATAGCCTGATAACATTCCTCGCACACAGCAAGTCCCTCTCGAAGCCACAGAGAGAGAAAAAAAAATAAATAAAATAAAGCATAAAGCGATTTAAATGTGAATTGCAGCATCAACCCCTCACCTGTTACACTCAGGGAGACAGTCCATGATCTTATCTAGGGGTGGTTAACCACAGGCAAGGTTGTAAACATGGATTTAACCAGTTAAGACAATCCTGACAATTCAGAGAAGATCTCAGTTCCCTTTATTTTGGCAGCTAAGCACACAAATAAAAATTCCTTTCGCAATTAAACGTTCTTTTTAAAAGAGTTTATCACATAATTGCTTCACTGTGGTGGCCAGACTACTCACAGAGCCACTCGGAGAAATATGTTTTTAATAAAGATACACTTTGCACTTAGCTGGGTATTAACTGAGAAGAAAAAAATCCTGGTTTCTATCCACACAGAATAAAGGAAATTTTCTGTGGGAAGAGAGTTACAAACTGGACTTTGTCATCCTCACAGAGGCAACATTTTTGGCAATATTAAAGAAGATGGAGAGATGGTTTTAAAATCCCCAAGCCCTTTTCCCCAGAGAAATAACATTACCTATTTTGAAAAGTCATCAAGCACCCACAGGATTCCACAATTAAAACACCCAGGTGGGATATTAACACCATTCAGAAAATCAGAAAAAAAAAAAAAAAAGCAGTTTAGCAATATTATGTACAACAAGTCTGAGAGATTACCCAGCTGAAATATCCTGGATTTTTGGATTAAACATAACCTGATCACCAACTGGAGCAACCCCACAGTTCATCCTTCCCAGGATCCCCAGTCCCAGTTTTGCCCCCTCATTCCTGAATTCTCCTCTCAGAGCTGTCCCAGAATTAAAGCAGCTTCCTCTCCAAGCAAAGAAAGGGGAGGAGACTCTTCCTCCTGTGAAATGTGGGGCTGTGTTTTGTGTCAGGTAAAAGAAGGTGGCCTGTGTAGTTGTAATTGTGAAATGTGTGGAACAAGGCCACAAGACAGTTATTAAAAAAAAAAAAATAAAAAATACTTTTAATAAACAAACAAGCAAACAAAAAAAAGGAAGCATGAAAAAGGCCTTTAGATAAATAAGTGAATAATGTGAGTTTTAGAGTTTCCACAATCTAAGTTTTAAGGTGTTTTTTTACATGTAGGATAAAAGAATGCTGAGTTGTTATTATTTGCTTTGCAAATAAAATTATTACAAGCTTTAAGCTGCTTTGTAACGAGGAGTTTTAAACTATAGCTTAGAACAGATAAAAGGAGTTGTAATCACCTAAATAAAAGAAGGAAATGAGCTTATCCCCAGCTAAAATGGAAGATCCTGGAAAAGAAAACTAGACAATCCTGAGGAAGGGAAGCTGGACATCACCTGCACTGATTTTCCATCCTAAAGAGGAAAGCTGGACATCACCTGCACTGATTTTCCATCCTAAAGAGGAAAGCTGGACATCACCTGCACTGATTTTCCATCCTAAAGAGGAAAGCTGGACATCACCTGCACTGATTTTCCATCCTAAAGAGGAAAGCTGGACATCACCTGCACTGATTTTCCATCCTAAAGAGGAAAGCTGGACATCACCTGCACTGATTTTCCATCCTAAAGAGGAAAGCTGGACATCACCTGCACTGATTTTCCATCCTAAAGAGGAAAGCTGGACATCACCTGCACTGATTTTCCATCCTAAAGAGGAAAGCTGGACATCACCTGCACTGATTTTCCATCCTAAAGAGGAAAGCTGGACATCACCTGCACTGATTTTCCATCCTAAAGAGGAAAGCTGGACATCACCTGCACTGATTTTCCATCCTAAAGAGGAAAGCTGGACATCACCTGCACTGATTTTCCATCCTAAAGAGGAAAGCTGGACATCACCTGCACTGATTTTCCATCCTAAAGAGGAAAGCTGGACATCACCTGCACTGATTTTCCATCCTAAAGAGGAAAGCTGGACATCACCTACACTGATTTTCCATCCTAAAGAGGAAAGCTGGACATCACCTTCAAGGATTTAACATCCCAGAAAGGAAAGCTGGACCTCACCATCGTGGCTGCAGAATCCTGAAAAAGGAAGCTGGGCTCCACCATCACTGATGTTTGCTTCTGAAAAAGGGAAGCTGCACATCACCATCACCAATTTATAACCTTAAAGTATAGAAATTAGATGTCACCAATAGGAACTGATTACAGTGGAGTATAGAAATTGGACCTCACAAATAGAAACTAGAAGGAAACCATAAAAAAAAAAAAAACCAAACTGCTGAGAAATGCTTATGAAAATGTTCAATAAATACCTGCAAAAAATCTGTAGTTGGAGGGAAACCCCCACCGTGCCCAGAGCACTGCTTTGCTCACACTTTACCGCTTGAAATAAGGAATTAACAAACTGATTGTTGCTTGATACATTTATTGGCTGAGTCAAGCCCTTCGTTCTTAATGCTCCTCCCTCTGTGCTGCCAAAAATCACCTGCTGGGCACCTCTGCACTGCCCACACTGCACCCACTTCAAAATCCCAGGGCTGTCCCCAGTTGTGCTTCCCCTGGCGCTCCAGGGGCGTTCCCAAATAAATTCACCTGTCCAGTTGTGGGAACTGAAGAGGCAGAGGACTTCCACAGCGCTGCAAGAAGCTTCCATAGGCAGAGGTTTGAAACAAGAGTTGAAACATCTGGAGCACAGGAAGTTTCTGAGCTGCAAAAAAATATGAAACATGCAACTGTTTCATGCAGTTGCACATTTCATATACTTACACGCTGTAAGGTGCACGTGGAGTGTTTGGTGATTGGTTTAAGTAGATGCTTGTGAGCTTTTAGCATTAGTCTGTTGGCTAAAAATCTTTTAAAAGGCCTTGGAACAAAGAGAGCTTTGGCTGCTGTTGTTATGGTGTGAGTTTTACCATCTTTAATGTCCCTGCCTTCACTGAGGCTGATAATGAAATAAAAAACGTCTCAGTTACCCCATCCTGTTATCAGATATTAGATCCAACACCCAATGACATTTTCCAGTGTTTGGGCACCACAGGACAGGGGTTTTTTTCCAGGCAGAAGAACCCTTAAAACCAGCTCCAAGTGTCCCTGGTCCTCTCTGATTCTCTGCTCCCACTCCCATTTTATTCCTGCACGGATTTTACAAAGCTGGGACTGCAGCTGCTGACCTGTGGTTAAAACCTGAGCCGTGCTGCAGCTCTTGGGGCATTTTTTATGGAATTAAGGCACCAGAGGAGCTGCTGTTTGCCCTGGGTATCTGGAAAAGAAGGGAAAACACGGCTCCTTTCAATGCCAGGGTAGTTTTGTCACCCAGCTTTGGGGGACACCCTACAGCTGCAGCTCCTAAAGGCTTGAAAGACCTTCTTTTGCAAGGAAGGGGTGAGAGCTTGAGGTCTGAAAACCCCAGAGCAGCCTAAACACAAAGCAAGAGGTTCAAGGTGATCAATTATTTTGGGATGTCTGACATTGGAGAATGCAGCTTTTAAAAAACGCTTCATTTAAATTTTTTAAAGTAAAAGAGAAAAGGCAGTTTAAAGTTTAATGCAAAGGCAATCACTCGCCCTCTCCCACCAGCACATCAATGCCTGACCATTCCCTGAGTAAAAACTCTCTTTGGAAAGACCAAACCCTCAGGTTTTGTTGCTGAGGAAGACATGCTAAAGTATGGAAATGAAGTGGAAAATGCCTTTGATCCGATCAGATCTGCTGTCCCAGCTGGCTCCAGTCGATGCACAGAACCAAATTCCTGATGCAGAAAGACAAATTCTGCTCCTTTGCTATGTTACATAACCCAGCAAAAAAATGCATTTCAAGTATTTGATGTGACTTCAGTTACCCCGTGTGGCTTTTGGTAAAAAAAAAGAAGAAGAGGAAAGAAACTTGTCTGCATCAAAACTCTCATTATTATTCTTCTTTAGAGCTTGCCCTTGGTGGGCTCAGTAAGTTCTGCCCGGGAAAAATAAATCCTGTGGCACTGAAATATGTGAGCAAAGGCCTTTTTCCTCCTCTCCTGGGAATTGTGAATGATCTATTTCTTTCTCTACCTCCGAAATCTGGCTTCAAACCACAGCAAACAATGCTTTGCCACCAGCCAACCATCATTTGTCAAACCACCAGGGCATTTCTGAGTCAGGGCTGCTCAGGAGAGGGGGTCAAGGCTACTCCAGCATTCCCTGGGGAATTCACAATAGCTCAGGAACTGAGGTTCCCAGTCCTGGCAGCTGGGTGGGAGGGATAAATAAATTTGAGGAGTTGGTACAAAACAATCGACGCCACAGCCAGGAGGGATTGCAGCTGGCATGGGATACAAAGGGATAAAAAAAAACAATAAAAACAAAGGAGTTGTGGCTTGATGCTCTACAAGACAAATCCACAAATAATATAAACTGCCGTGTCCTGATTTTGAAAATTCCATCTGTTTGGTTACAATATCCTGAGTTGGAAGGGACTCGTGAGGACCATCCTGCCCCACTCCCAGGAGGCAAGGCTGAGGGAGCTGGGAATGTTCAGCCTGGAGNGGAGAAGGAGAAGGAGAAGGAGAAGGAGAAGGAGAAGGAGAAGGAGAAGGAGAAGGAGAAGGAGAAGGAGAAGGAGAAGGAGAAGGAGAAGGAGAAGGAGAAGGAGAAGGAGAAGGAGAAGGAGAAGGAGAAGGAGAAGGAGAAGGAGAAGGAGAAGGAGAAGGAGAAGGAGAAGGAGAAGGAGAAGGAGAAGGAGAAGGAGAAGGAGAAGGAGAAGGAGAAGGAGAAGGAGAAGGAGAAGGAGAAGGAGAAGGAGAAGGAGAAGGAGAAGGAGAAGGAGAAGGAGAAGGAGAAGGAGAAGGAGAAGGAGAAGGAGAAGGAGAAGGAGAAGGAGAAGGAGAAGGAGAAGGAGAAGGAGAAGGAGAAGGAGAAGGAGAAGGAGAAGGAGAAGGAGAAGGAGAAGGAGAAGGAGAAGGAGAAGGAGAAGGAGAAGGAGAAGGAGAAGGAGAAGGAGAAGGAGAAGGAGAAGGAGAAGGAGAAGCTTTGGGGTGACCACACTGTGGCCTTGCAGCACCTGAAGGAGCTGCAGGAAAGATGGACAGAAGGATTTACAAGGGCTGGAGGGACAGGACACAGGGAATGGCTCCCACTGCCAGAGGGCAGGGCTGGATGGGAGATTGGGAATTGGGAATTCCTGGCTGGGCTGGAATTCCCAGAGCAGCTGTGGCTGCCCCTGGAACCCTGGCAGTGCCCAAGGCCAGGTTGGAGCATCCTGGGATGGTGGGAGGTGCCCCTGCCATGGCAGGGGTGGGATGGGATCATCTTTAAGGTCCCTTCCAGCCCAGGCCACTCACAGGTGGTGAATGCCCCAAATTCCAGTTGGATTTAGCACAGAACTCACAGAGCCTGGGGCACTCGAGGGAGGCAATGACAGCCCTTCACCTCTGCCTCATAGAGGAAAAAAAAAATACAGATTTTAGCTAAATTAGCAGGTTGGTTCAACCAAAACCTTACTCCTCTGAGTGTTTTATCCACCTGTGGTAGAGAGTGCAGGTCAGAGGACACTCACAGCCCTGCAGCCCAAATCTCTCATTTCCTGTAAGCAGCGAAGGAGAAATCCTTCCTCGCTCCACACATCACCCTCCTGCTCTAATTGTACTGCAATTATTAACCTCATTTACTGCTTCACAGAAAAGGGATTTTCAAGTCTGTGCAGATCAGCTGTAAATCTGCAGCTCTTTGATACCTCGTGAATATTATAAACACCTATTTTAAGGTTTTCTCCACTAGAGATCATTGGTGCCAGTGTCAGTTTTTTGGCCGTAGTCTCACAAATCTCTCCAAATCTGAGAATTATTACAGGGAAGGGAAGATAGGAATTTCTGTTTCTCCATTTGAAGAAATGAAGCCAAACAGCCAATTGTGAAATGTTACGGAGAGAGCTTATATATATATATATATAGATGTACACAAATAAATAAAAGCTGAAACAAAGGAACAATAAAATGAAACATAAAAACCCGCCGCAAAAGTCCTTCCTGAAACACAAAGAATTTTTCCCTCCCGTGCTGTGGATTCTGAATGTTATCACACTAGATGGATATCAGGCAGTGTTGCAACAGTCTCAGAAAAATAAAATAATCACGAGGAGCAGAAAGCAGCCCCAGGCTGGAATTAGCTCTGCACGGGGAGATTCCCCAGCCCTTCCAGCCACATGGTGTTCTCCAAGCTGATATCCCAGAGGAGCAGCTGCAGTGCCAGCATCCCCTGGGTCTGCTGGGACACTCTGCCTCCTTGACTTCTGCAGAAGCTCTGCTGTCGGGTCTTATTAATAAACTTGAAATTCATTTTTATATATTTATATCAACACCCTCTGATTTGACTCTGCATCCACGTGAGGCGGATGAGATGCTCTGAATCCAAGAGGGGGGGGTAACGCTGTAATCCTAATTTTGGGATATTTTGATGTGTAGGCCTAGTTTTAAAGGATGGGCACAGGACCTGCCTTGACAGCAAACTCCAGTTTTGGAGCAGCCACGTTTCCCTGGATGTGAGGTTTTTATTTTATTCTTCGTGTTGGAGCCTGGACATCTGGGATCCAGCAGCTGCTAATGCTCTGTCCTGGAACAGCCAAGGAGGGGATTATTCTACCAAGTCCAAGGCACAAAGAGCAGGGAATTACAGAAACAAAGATGAGCCTGGGAAGATGTTTCATTACTCCAGCCAGGCACAACAGATGGAGACAGTGAAGTTCCAAGGAAAAATGATGATCCCAGCCAGAAAACAGTGCTGGGATCTGACCGTGCACCTGATGCTCTGAAAGTAAAAGCCAAGAAAAATGTGGCCATAAAAAAAAGCCACAAAGTGACTCCAGGTGTGTCCAGCCTGGAGAAAGGACTGAGGGGAGACTCATCCCAGTCTGGAGCTTCCTCCTGAGGGACAGCTCTGATCTCTGCTCTGGGAGCAAAGAGCAGCTGGAGCTGGGCCAGGGCAGGTTTAGGGTGGGTTTCAGGGAAAGGTTCTCCCCCCAGGGGGTGCTGGGAATGGGCACATTCCCAAGAGCTCCAGGAGGGTTTGGACACCACTCCCAGGGATGCCCAGGGTGGGATTTTGGGGTGTCTGTGCAGGGCCAGGAGCTGGATCCGTGACCCTGTGGGTCCCTTCCAGCTCAGGAGATTCCATAAAATGGATTTCTTTAGCTGCCAGCTGAAAGGAGGAACAGCCACACTCTCCAAGCCCACACCTGACACACAAAAACTCTTCATACCCAAAGCACCAAAATGCCCCAAGTCCAGCCTGAAATGACATTTTAGCCAAACCCATCCCCTTGTGGGAGCACACGAGGCTCCTGCCTGTGCTTCTCCCCAAAGCTTTTAGCTCCATTTCAGTGTATTAAGCCGAGCTCCGAATTAGTGCAATTTGCCACGACAGGTTTCTTCACATCAGGACAAAACCGGGGCAGCATTTTTCCCCAAAAAAAAAAAAAAAAAAGGATTAGATGACGCTAAGTGCTCCCGTGTGCGTGTTTAAACTCCTGAGCAGGGTAATCACCACCCTCCGGGGCACATCCCCGGGGCTGGGGAGATAATCTGGTGTCTGTCTTGCTGCTTTTGACGTGGGGAGGTGAGGGAGGGAGGGCAGAGAAGCGCCCTGGAGCGCCGGGTTTTCACCAGGGGCAGCAGCCAGGCTGGGACAGCAGCCTGCTCCTCCCAAACACCTCCAACCCCGAGCTCCGTGATTTACGGATTTAAGGGGGGCAAAGAATCCATGGAGCCCCCATGGGAGGAGTTGTTACGATGCCACCGAAGATGGTGCTCCACGTTGTTTTTTTCAGCCTGTTGAATTTGAAAGAACGGACAAAAATGACCAAGATCTTGCACTCAGAAACCTAAGGCAAGGCTGCTCCTGCCACTGGGTGTTAATTCTCCACCCGTATAAATCAAGGCAGGCTGAAGGATTTCAATCTTAGCTTCCCTAACATTTGGAAATAGTTGTGTCACTGGGCTACAAAGAAGAAAAACGCATTTCTTTACAGGAAAACACGGACATTTTGACACAGGAAAGAGAATTGTTCTCACAGACACACTAATTTATGGGCAAAACTAATTAAGAGTGTGAGAACAACTCTATTTTAGCATTTTGAAGAAGCAGAATGTCCAATCTGTTTATGCACCTGATTTTTCACCCCGTTGTTGCAAGGAATCTCTTCCCAATTTGTTTTTTAACGTGTACTCCTGTTACAAAAAAATGAAGGATAATGAAGGACGGAAATGAAGGATGGAGTGGACCTTCCCCTGCATTGAGAGCTGGGGAGTGGAAACATTAAATTCAAGAAACCACAGTTTTCCCTGAAGAGCAAGGAGGGCAGGACCAGGTTCTACCGCTGCCTCCTGTACAAATTCCAGGAGAATTTCGGGGAATGGGATGAGCTTTAGGGGCCCTTCCAACCCAAACCATACCAGGATGATCCCTTGGGGTTTTTTCAACACAAAACCTCAGGTTCTGATCCTTTACTGCCCCACTTCCAGACCCGTAAGATGATACCAGCAACGGGGTTTGTAAGTTTATTCCAAGCAGGTTTCACGCAACAGTTCAGATTTGTCTGAACATCAAAGCAAAACCCAGACAAAACCCAAATGAAAACCACTTTATCCTAAATTTGGTCCAAAGCCTGTAGTTCAACCCAGGCACATCCAAAAGCCCCAGGCAAGAAATCCCAGTCTTGTTTTGTTGGATCCTAGCTTGTGCTCCCTGCTCGTGGACACAGCAAGAAAACAAGGAACGCCAACGGTTATCCTGAGCCTTCACTTAAAATCATGGAATCCCAGGATGGTTTGGGTTGGAAGGGACCTTAAACTCGTCCCATTCCACCCTCTGCCATGGGCAGGGGCACCTTCCACTATCCCAGGTTGCTCCAAGCCGTGTCCAGCCTGGCCTTCAGCATCTGGGCACTGGGAATGACCATCCTGGTGAAAACCACGTGCAAAGCCCAGGCGAAACCTCCTTATTTAGGCTAAAAGATTCTCCCAGCAATTACTGGAAAAATACCTGCCAACATCACATGCATCATTCAATCCGCCTCAATCCTTCAGGAGAGCTGCCACCTGGAATTCCTTCTGAAGTTTGTTGGCACGGAGCTCTCATGGGTGCCTTTTCAGCACTTCTGAACTGTTGGACATGCACCTCATCCAGGAGGCCTTTGAGGCACACACGGGAATAACCGAAGCATTCCTTTCCTTTGAGTCCACAAGATCCAGCCAGTAGATGTGAGGAAAGGAATCAAAGTCTTGAGGAACACAGACTTTGGCGGGGGGGGGAAAGG
>VYXD01001564.1:21903-35369 GCA_013397195.1 Hylia prasina | reverse complement strand
GGAATTTTCAGAAGTATCAAAATTCATGCAGAAAAATTATTATTATTTTTTAATTTTTAATCACAGGATGGTTTGGGTTGGAAGGGAACTTAAAGGTCATCTTGTTCCAAGGCCCTGCCATAGGAAGGGGATCTTCTCTGAGTTGGGAATCCTCCATGGGTTTGGAATCTTCCACTTGGTGACTTCTGCTTTGTAACCCGAGTTTGTAACTCCTGATTCTGGACAGGGTTCTCCTACGTAATTACCACAACCATATAAACAGGATAAAAGGAGATATTCCCTCTCTCTTCTCTCACACCTGAAACTTGGGAAAATGGAAAACCAAGCAGGAAACAATTGGGATAACCTGCCTCAACCTTGAATTAACAGGGCACAGGTGTCTCTTCTCCAGAGCTCCCAAGGGTGCAGGAAAAGGCGCCGGTTCCTCTAAAACGGATTTTTTTCCTTGCAGCACCTCGAGGTGCCAATGGCAATCACCTCCCTGACCCAGAGACCACATCTCCCCCACCCTGGCTGTGCTTTCCCTCCTCCTCCTGCCAGACAAAGGGAATTCATCCCCCAAGTGTCCTGAGGATCAGCACGTGGGATCCACGCCGTGTGAAAGCTGATCCCGGGATCTCCCAGCTCCTGACACAGAACATCACCCAGATGTCAAACCTCGGAGAGAGAGAGCCCTGCCAGAGCCAGGCTAAAGGCCTGCAGATTATCCCCTCTGGAAGGGATGTCACCGAGAGGATGTGACCGGCGGGGAGCAGAGCAATTATCACGCTGGGAAGCACTAATTGACTTAAAGCAAGGAAGGCACGGCGGGAAGAGGGGGAGCTCTGGTAACCGAGTTAATTGTGGGCCGGCTGGAAGAGTAAAATATCACCATGCTAAGGTTGATGAATCACCGAGCTGTGCAACGACCTGGACAACTCCCTCGCTCCGTGCCATAAAACATCCCTCTGCAATTACCTCTGGAATTCACCTGCACTGCAGGTACAGGGCCTGGCTGGGCAAGGGGGCACAGACACACAAAACAAGGATGGAGTCAGCTCTGAATTCTCCTTCTCTGAGCTGATCTATGCGTTCTCAAACTTTATTCTTTGTCACCACAAACCTTTTAATCTTTTTGTCCTTTCCTTAAAAAGTCATCCAAGCAGAGGTGCGACAATGGGGAGGTTCAAAGTCACGGGGGAAGCTTGAAAACTTAGAGGTTCAAAAGTGACCTGAGAAACAGAGATCTCAACATTTAGTATTTTATGATTCTAAGCAGAAAACATGTTGATTGTGGGAGAGAAACTTGACTCATTCTCTGAGCATCTGGGATTGCCAGCACGGCATTTCTGGAGGAGGCTGCAGCACATGGCTCTGCAACTGCTCTGATCCCTGCCTTGGCGGCTCGCTGCGTTACCCTCTGACAGATGGGAGATCACACAATCCCATTTTCCCGAGACTGCCCTCAGGGATCAACCAGCTGGGTCTTGCAGGCCAGTCCTGTCTGCATGAACCATGTGCACTCCTGGAGCCCAGGACTGTTTCCATTCCCTGCATCAGCACAGCACCCAGGGCCTCGTGCAGAACCAAGCCCTCGGTGCCCACGATCCCCACAGTGCCCCACAACGCTCCTGGTTGTTGTTCCAAGGGATTAACAGCCTGATTAGGCACAAGGATATGCAGCTGGATACAGGGAATAGGTACCAGAAGCCTGTGTCTGTTCTGAAGGAAAACACCACGCTAAAGGCAGCGCTTTTCCAACCTGCCAGAGGCAGCCCAGCACCTGCTTGTGTGCTTTTATAGGATCACAGGATGATTTGGGGTTTGGGGGGGACCTTAAACACATCCCAGTCCACCCCTGCCATGGACAGGGACACCTCCCACTGTCCCAGGCTGCTCCAAGCCCTGTCCAGCCTGGCCTGGGACACTGCCAGGGATCCAGGGGCAGCCACAGCTGCTGTGCCAGGGCTTCACTACCCTCACAGGGAACAATTCCTTCCCAATATCCCATCCATCCCTGGCAGTATGAAACCATTCCCCCTTGTCCTGCCATTCCAGGCCCTCATCCAAAATCCCTCTGCAGCCTTCGTGGTGGGCAGCTTGTATTTTTCACTCACGGTTTTTGCTGCACTAAGTACATTTTTATGGTGTTCTGTCACTTCCTATGGTGAAGTCCCACTGCTAAAGAGCCCGAGGTTGGCGTCCACACCTGTGGAACACCGAGCCCAGTTGTTTTTACAGCTCTATAATCATCAGGAGATGTGTAATAACTGCACTTTTACAAGGGACCTGTTAAACACAGGCTATGAACTGGGTCCCAGGCACTTGACGCTGCACACCCAGCGCTTCCCACAGCCTGGCTCCTTCCTGCCAGTGCCACAGCTGCTGGGGACACCCTGACTGTGGTGACGCCTCCTGTGTGGCTGGGGACACCTTGATTTAGGTGCCACGTTCTGCTCCCCAAAACTGCCAGGGCTGCAGACACCTGTTTTCAGTGCCAAAACCACCAGAGCTGCTGACACCCTGGTTTTGGTGCCACCTCCCACTCCCCAAAACCACTGGGGTTGGAGACAGCCTGATTTCAGTGACACTTTCCACTCCCTGTGGGGCTGGGGACACCCTGATTCTGGTTCGTTCTTCAGTGGGGCAGGGGACACTCTGATTTTGGAGCCACCTCTCACACCCTAGGGGGCTGGGGACACCCAGATTTCAGTGCCACTTCGCCCTCCGGTGGGGCTGGGGACACGCTGATTTCAATGCCACCTCCCACTCCCCATGAGGCTGAGGACACCCTGATTTTGGTGTCACCTCCCACTCCCCATGAGGTTGAGGACACCCTGATTTTGGTGGCACCTCCCAACTCCCCATGAGGTTGAGGACACCCTGATTTTGGTGCCACCTCCCAACTCCCCATGAGGCCGAGGACACCCTGATTTTGGTGTCACCTCCCACTCCCCATGAGGCCGAGGACACCCTGATTTTGGTGTCACCTCCAACTCCCCATGAGGCTGAGGACACCCTGATTTTGGTGTCACCTCCCACTCCCCATGAGGTTGAGGACACCCTGATTTTGGTGCCACTTCGCTCTTCAGTGGGGCTGGGGACACCCAGATTCCGGTGCCACCTCCCACTCCCCGTGGGGCTGGGGACACCCAGATTCCGGTGCCACCTCCCTCTGCCCGCTCCCGCCGGGGTCGGGACGCGGCTCCGCATCCCCCGGGGCGGCGGAGCGGGACTCGCAGCCCCGAGCCCGCCCCGGTCCGCGCTCCCCTCCCGGGCCCTTCCCCGCACTCACCCTCCGTGCCGGGACAGCGGGACACGGGAGCGGCAGGACAGCGGAGCAGCAGGACAGCAGGACACCGGGACACGGGAGCACCACGACAGCGGGACACCGGGACACGGGAGCACCAGGACACCGGGACGCCGGAGCAGCAGGACAGCGGGACGTTCGCCCGGCCGTGCGGGCGGTGCCGGCGGAGGAGGGGCCGGGGCGGAGCGGGCGGCTCGGACACGCCGTGCCCGCCCCCGGGGCGGTGGCACCTGCGGGCAGGGAGGGACCCGGACACCTGCGGGGAGAGAGGGGGCGGCTCCCGAACCTCCCGGGGATCCTTGGAAGCGAAACCTCCCCGACACCCCCAGCCCCGGGAGCCACGCGTCAGTTTTCCATCAGAGCGCAGCAAGGTGAGCGCCAGGGATCTTGATGCCGAGCTACCGAATATCCTGATTTTAGGATAAACACAGCTTCCCTTGGGATCAGCTCCGCTGGAAGAGAGATTTAAAGTGTTTCAGTTTGAGCTAAGAAGTGTTTGAATCAATAGCGGCAGCCTTGCGGTGAGTGTTTTTCTAGGGATGCAACTCCCATTCCTTTGTTTTCTCCGCGCTCTTGCGAAAGGTGGATCTTGGAAATGGATACGGTAATTTGTGCTGTTTTCATAGAGTTAATTAACTGCTGCAATCCCACATTCCGAAAACGAAATTGTAGGGATACACTTGCAAGCAGTCTGCTCTCTAATTGAGCTCATCCTCCAGGCATGAGCTTTATCGAGGAGATCTTGAAGGGTGAATATTTTTTGACTCATGGAAAAAGCTCTGGCACCCTGCAGTGTTTGCCTTCCTCTGCAGGACTTTTGGGGAATGTTTGGACTTCCCATCTGCTCTCCTTCATATAAACCATCTACACTGGAGAGCCTCTTCTTCCCGGGTGGAGCCATCCTGCTCCTGCAGGAGCTTCTCAGAGGGTGAGGAAGTGCCTCTTACGAAACCAAAATCTATCACCATCCAAAATTTATTCGCAATTTTTAATAATCTGCTCCAAATTTTACCGGACTAGTTTCTAAGTCTGCTTCTGTTTTCATGGTGCAAAAAACCCACATAATCCTCATTAGGAGTCTACTCAGCAGGGGGAAGAAAAAGAGAGAGCAATCCATTCCTACAGAAACCTTGGAGCACCCAGAATTTGCATTGCTGAGGAGAAAAGTAATGATTTAATTGAGAAATGCTCAGAGAAATAATTACTGGAAATAAGCTGTTTCTAAAGCTCCCGAGTATGACTTCAGGGAAGTGGTAAGGACACATGAACTTCTACTCCAGTGTAATATTCCTAGAAAAATGGAAATACATGCACAAGGGAAGTGGAAGAGTCTGTCATCCCCCAGGCTAGTGAAAAAGAGGAGGAAGAAGGAATATATCCATGGAGAGGTAGTAGAGATGGTGAACTTATTTATTGAAAAAATTAAAATTTCTGCTTTGTTCATTCCCCAGTCACCCAAATCTTTTAATCAGTGTCCCTGTGTCCCTGGAAGTGTCCAAGGCCAGGCTGGACAGGGCTTGGAGCAGCCTGGGATGGTGGAAGGTGTCCCTGTCCATGGCAGGGATGGGATGGGATGAGCTTTGAGGTCCCTTCCAACCCAAACCAGTCTGGGATTTTATCATTTTGTGAACGACTCTCCACAGGTTTTGAGGAAAAGCTGAAACCCAGAGCGTGGCCTCGGCCCACTTTGGAGTGAGGTTCCACTGAATGGGTCACACATGGAATCAGGGAATCTCCTGAGCTGGAAGGGACCCACAGGATCACGGATCCAGCTCCTGGCCCTGCACAGACACCCCAAAATCCCACCCTGGGCATCCCTGGGAGCGGTGTCCAAACCCTCCTGGAGCTCTTGGGAATGTGCCCATTCCCTGGGGAGCCTGGGCAGTGCCAGCACCCTCTGGAACCCACCCTAAACCTGCCCTGGCACAGCTCCAGGCGTTCCCTGGGTCTGTCCCTGTCACAGAGAGCTGTCACTGCTGCACGGAGTGCCCTGTCCCGTGTCACACCAGGCCCACACGGCAGAGTTCAGTTCAGTTTTATTTTCCACTGTAACGGGTTTCGAATGATACATCATGCAGTCTGCCAGTGTATCCATCCATCTCCCACAGAACTTCAGCACCAAGATAAAAGACTTCTCTCCACGGGCTGGGGGGAGGAAGAGTGTTCAAGTCTGCTGTCAAGAGTTTATAATACAGTTCAGCATCATCTGATGCAATGGCAAAAAAAAAGAAAAAAAATAAATTCCCCTTGTTACCAGCAAAACGTGTTCACCATTTATTTCTTTTTTTTGTTGTTGTTTGTTTGTCTGTTTGGTATTTTTTTTTTTTCTCCTAAATTGAACACTACTGTAAAGATACATAGAGCCCAGAGAATACACACCTGCAGTACACGTTACACACTTTACAAACTAGACAGGGGTAAATGTACAGAATGCCTGGGCCCCGTGGCTCCCCCAGGGCCAGCGGGGCGGTGCTGCCATCCCGCACAGCGGATGGCGCCGGGGCACGGCGCGGCTCCTGCGGCCACAGGGAGGACAGAAGTCAAAGCAAGGGGAGATTCAGATTATCCTGCCCGTTCTGTGCCCTTTCCTTTCTCCCCCCACCCACCCAGTGGAGGAGTAACTTCAGTCGTGGTTATGTGAGGTATTTCTCCTCCGGCAACGGGGGGGGAAGCTGGTGAGCCTTTTTCTTTTGGACCTTCGTCGCCCGTTTTTTAAACAATTCTTCCAATAAAACCGTGTTCAAATTAAAATATTTTTGTTTCTTTTCAAGCCTTCGGGCAGGGTTAGGTGGGGTATTGGGAAGGAATCCTGTGAGGGCAGTGAGGCCCTGGCACAGGGTGCCCAGAGAAGCTGTGGCTGCCCCTGGATCCCTGGAAGTGCCCAAGGCCAGGTGGGATCGGCCTGGGACAGTGGAAGGTGTCCCTGCCCGTGGCAGGGGGTGGAATCAGCTGACCTTTAAAATCCTTTCCAACCAAACCATTCCATGATCCTGTAATTTATAAATATTTCAGGCAAATGTGCATCTAAGTCCATCAGGCTTCATAAAGTGAAATTGCAAAGCTACTCAAGGCTGTGTGGGCAGGAATTGCTGTAGCAAAAATTTTTGTGGTGACTTACTTTTTAAGTTTTCAGTATCTTTAGGATAATCCAAATCTCACCCTTGTTGAGTTTAATACAAAACTTAAAAATGCATCAGCCAAGGTCTTTCCAAGCTTAAAATTTCCCTTGCTTTCCAGAAAACAAGTCAATGAAACATGAACTCAAGGACAAACACAAGATATTTAAACATATCATTAAGAGAAGCTCAAGTGAGCCAGAAATACTTTTTAATTACCAGCAAAAAGAACAATATGCACTTTAGTTCCACCTGAAATCCGTTTTCCATTCGGGAATGGTATTTCCACCCGAATTTGTCCCGTGCATGACATTTTTAGATGTGAAATTTCACTTGCGCTGTACAAACCACAACTTCAAAGATGAGCCTGGAATAAACAGAACACAACACTCAAAGAGCAAAGAAAGGAAGATGGGGTCAGGAAACAGCAAGAGCCAGGTTCTGATCTCTGCAGAGCAGATGTGTGGTTTTCCTTTCCAGATACAAAATGTGAAAGCCTTAAAAATGGTACAAAAGTTGAATATACAACACGCGATACAAACTGAGGCTGCCTAATTAAAATAGGCTTCAAAAATAAAAACCAATACAAGCAGAGCATGTTCAACTGAGGATTCATCACTTCCAATTAGTAAATATCTCAGGCATTTAATTTTGAGGATTTTAGCCTAAGGCATCTTTGGGGCATTGCTGAAAGTCCTCCTGCAGTGTTGGTGTAGAAGGGAACTTGGAGAAACTTCGTTGTTTTGCTGCTGGTGGCACTGACTGGCTGATCAGCACCAGCACGAGGAAGAGATGTCCAAGTTCACTTCTCCCTCAAGCTGCAGGGAGCTGGCAGAGCTGTCCCCACAAAGCTCCTGGTGATGCCTTGAGGAATCCAGACCTTTTTGTTGTCATGAATGCTGCATTTACGACAGAATTCTGTACCCAGCTCTGAGAGACACGACAAAAGGTTTGCCTACAGTACAAAAAAAAATCTTTGACAGCAAAGAAGCTTGGGGTCTTTTCCTAGAACCAAAACAAGAGGATTATTAATTCCTAGTAGAAACCTCAGCTCTGACCAGCTGGTAAGATAGCACAGAGTAGTTCTGAGTTAGTGATTTTATTAAAGATTGCATATGGCAAGTTCACAGTTCATTCTTCTGGCAGTGCACATGCACGTAACGAAAGAAAATATAAAACTTTGGAAAATACAAAATAAATTAAATACATGCAAATCTGCAACTTCATTAAATATGTTTAGCAAAATGCTTCCCCAAAATAGTGCAACGTTAAAAAAAACCCAAAAAACAAAACAAAACAAAACCCCAAAACCAGTTAAATTAAGTTCAAGTTACTTTGCAACACCCTAATTTCAGTAGAAAAAAAAATATCTAAAGTCAACTCACAATCTTCCAAAACGCTCTACGGAACTGAAGAGTTCTACACCTACACATTCAGAAATTTAAAAAAAAAGTCCCAATCAATCTGAAATCAAAGAAGAGCAAACGTCTGCAAAAGAAGACCAGCGGGCTACGCTTGGCCGGAGCCTTCCTGGAATTCCAGCTTCCCGGAGCCTTGCTGGAATGCCGGCTTCCTGGAGTCCCACCTGCCCCAGGAGATGTGGAGGGAGGGAGGAGGAGGAGCAGCAGCACCTTCTGCCTGCCAGCAGAACCTTCCCAGAGCAATTCCAGTGCCCCCTTGCTGGGAAGATGGAAATTTGCTGTCTGAGAGATCCAAGGAAGGCTTTTCCTTCCCTCTGGAGCACAAGCGGGCCTTCCATAGGATGAGTGGATATAGTGGCTTAGAAAGACATTCCCTTTCCCTGGCAACGTGCCCCTCACATCCCAGCAAAAAAATTCCCAGGTTTGGTCTGCAAAGGACAGCTCGAGTGTACAACTCTCACCTCTCTCTGGATTTTTTTTAAAGGAAGGGTTTGGGGGATTTTGTTTTCCTTTGTTCTGCTAGGGGACCGTTCCCTCCGGGATCTGAATTCCGGTGTGAACAGATCGGGGCTTGTCTGGGGAAAGGGGGAGGGGGGAGGTGCTTGTTGGATTTTCCAAGGCAAGATTTCCACAGCATTCTGAAATCCTTCAACAATTCCTAGGGAACAACTCTTACAAACACGTGGCTAAGCCATCCCACTCCAGGAAAACCCACCACTGTAGGGAGAACTACAAGGAAATAGGAGCTTCACTTTAAAACGGGTCACACAGATAAATTCATGGAACTACCAAACTTCAAATCCTACGTCTATACTAACAGATTTCTCTGCATCCCGTTTGTTCTTTACCAGGTACTGCAATAAAGGTTATTTTATACAGTCCAAAGATTTTTTTTTCTTTTTTTTTTAAATCAGGATATTACAAATGGTTCTTTGGGGAAATTTCCTTCTGAAAATGTTAAGCAGTAAAATTAAACCACGTAGCAGCACATTTTCATCCCCTAAAAATATAAAATAATATGTATATTATACAGGAAATCAGTCATGACAGAGCACAATCACCTGCCTTTGATGGCACTTGGTCATTGAATAATTAATTCCTTGATGCCAGAAGTCGGGAATTACCGACGCCAACGCAGGACTCGGAAAAAAAAAACCCAGAAAACATCACTCTGAGTGGAGAAGCCCCAACCTAAGCAGCGCCGAGGGCTCGTGGAATTCGGAGTGGCAGACTCCCTATCATCCTTACTGAGGTGGGAATGTTCCAGACTTTGCACGAGGATCTGGAGGAGCTGAGCTGGACACTTCTGTACACGTGGAGATCCTAACGAAGCTCGGAGTACCTGGAGCGGGGCGTCGCCGGCGGCCGTGGGAAGCGCGGGATGGACGGGGCGTGGGCCGGGTTGGAGAGGGGCAAAAAAAAGAAACTAATGTGACTTAATGACAGTCCTTAACATGCTAAGTGGAACTGACCTGCCAGAGAGAGAGAGAAAGGGAGGGAAAAGTCAGTGGATGTGGGGGGATGGAAAGCGGAGCACCCAAACGGGATGGGCAAATGAGATGAACCCGCAGTCATGTCAGAAAAATTAAGGAATTTGGGCCTCACAAAATGAGTCAGTTCTCCTGATGGAATTCGCTCTCTGCCACCTGGAATTATGTCTCACCCAAACACCATCTAAAGGTCTGACCTTTTTTTCCCCCCTCCTTTAATTTTCTGTTCCTGTAATGAGGTTTTTCTCTAGGCTCACGGGATGTGCTGAAGAGCTGGTGTGTGTTTATCTCGTGTGATAAGGGGGGAAAGTAACAGCAGCAGAGTTTGAAAATTATAAGTCAAAAGGATGAAAAAATACAAATACAAACCAATCCTTCTGTTCTCTGTCTCCTGACAGAGATCTTTTCCTGATATATGTACACACATAAAAAGTGTTTACAGAAATATCTACAGTATTTTATATATAATATAATGATAATATTATAAAAATGTACTTTATAACATTATGTATACACATTAGACAAGCACATTTTATTAAAACCCACATTTCTTTCTCTTCCATCTGCTGGCTTAATCAATCATAACCCCTGACCAGTCTAACAGCACTAAGTGTCTTTTATCTTTATGGTGAATAATGAATGAACACAAGATAAATCTCTCCTCAGCAAATGCTGAAAAGAGGAACCTCAATTTTTTATTTCTCTGCTGTTAAATGACCATAAAGGGAAGTTTTGTTCTAATTCCAGCTGGGTAGAACTGCACCATTCCAAAGCACTTTCTGCAGAGCACAGGAATGTCTCAACACTAATCAGGAAATAATCTGGATGAACTTTTCCCTGCACTGGTAGCACTTTTACTAACACCCTTACTCAGACCCCTGGGTTTCCTTCCAAGCTCCAAATTCAGATTACTCAGATATTCCCAATTTTGGCAGCCAAATAGTTGGAATTTGCCAATAAAAATCTTAACCAAAGGACCAAAACTGAGGAGAACTGACCTTCTCCAATCACTTCCCAGCTTTTCCAGACTACACCTTGCACACTTATTTCTGGATGTGAGCAAAAAATCTAGAGCACACTGTTGAAATGGTTTCATTCCAACCCACAGGGGTGCCATTTGGTTTTCAGATTTTCCCTATTTTTTTCCAGAAACCCCAAGTCCACAACTTTATCCAATTTCTCCCGAGATCTTCCATCTTCTTTTCCTCACCCTCATTTTCCCTGGTGCTCCTCTGCAATGTGGTTTAAAGTTATTTTATTAATAACTTTTAGTAATCTATAGTTGTCCATTTGACATGTGTGGCCTGTTTTGAGTCTGACTCTTCATTTCACTGCAGCTGGTAAATTAAAGGTGCATTTCTTTGAGGCAGGTGGCAGCTTTTTCCCCCCTCAGAGTAGCTGTTCCAAGAAATGCTTAGAAATCTTTGACAAGGCTTTGTGTCCCACATTTGCCAGGTCACAGAGGTGGGAATGCAATGAAGCAGATGGACAGAGGCACCTGACTCGTGAGGTGGAAAAGCCAATTTCAGACCAGAATGGACAAAAACCACTCAGCAAAGCCTTGCCCTAATTTATCCACAGAGGAAATATTTGTTGCTGGCAGCCCATGGCAAACACAATGAGCAGGAACAATCACCCAGCACAAAACCAGCTTGAGTGTGGCGTGATGGATGCTTGGCATGCAAGCCTGACATGAAACATTCCCCAAAAAAATTGCTTAAAACACCCAAGAATGCCTCGAGGAGACCACAGACCATGAAGAGAGTCGTGAGGCAGAATTAATCCTTCAAGGAGGGCAAAAAGCCAGACTTGGAGGGACAAGTTTGCTGTCCCCAGGCTGCTTTTCACAGCCACTGGCTGCCATCAGGCTCTAGGCATGTCTGTGGCATCAAGTGATCATCTAAAATAATGCAGATATAAGATCTCTCCAATAATGAGCATTTAAAGAAAGAAATGGGAGGATGGAGTCCATGAAATAGACTCCTGGGAATATGCTGCTCATCTTTTGCTTAGGAGAAACCCTCAAGGTGTGGAAATTGAAGTAAAATATTTAGGGTTGGTTTTTTTTTTCATGAAGAGAACTAAGAGTGCAAAGTGTGCCAAATGGTGACACTCAAATTTGGAGATGTCTCTTGATGCCACTGACAGCTCCTCTACCCCTATCCCAGGCTGGAATATCCCAACATGGAAACACATCCGTGGTACAGAAAGCAGATGATGCTGGCAGAAGGAACCTCTGGAACTGTATTTTTACTGCATGATTTTCATACCTCTACGTGTAAATTTTGGTCCAGATTTACCAGAGCAGGTTTTAAAAAATTTTTAAGTGCTAAGTCATTAAAATAAAACCTCTCCTCAGCAGCTGTCAAAGCCTCTTAAGAGGCACTCAATTAACGAGCACTGTAATTATCAGCAAACAACTACTAAAAATAGAAAAAAAATTACTGTGGGTCCCCTAAAAGATGAAATCTAAGGGAACTGAGTGATCAGTGGGAGAAGAGGCTGAGTAAGTTACTCTGGCCTTACCTCTCGTTTATTTGGTGTTGTGGTAGTAGCTGGAGTTGGACATCCCTCCCCCTCGGATGGCGTGGACGGCCGTCGGAGAAGACGCTGGGTAGTGACCAGGGCGGATGGGCTTGGCTGCAGAGGGAAAGGAGGGACCAAAGAACACATTTTAGCTTTCACATTTTGCCTTTCCACCTCCCCTTCTCCTCCAAGGGAAACCCCATTGTTTCCCAACTCAGAGCTGTGCTTGGCAGCGTGGTTTCTAATCCAGCTGTGCAGAACACAGCACTGCCTGCCTTGGCCAACAACAAATACACCCATTTTCCTGCTGGTAGATCCTTTTTCCTGCTGGCAGATCCTTTTTCCTGCTGGCAGAGCCCTTCCACCTTCCCATTCATTGGATCTGCAAAGATTATGGACTGCCTAACAACAGAGGGAAGTCACTTGGTGGGGCAGTGAGGCACTTTTTATGTCCAATTTACACCATTCCAGAAGATGTCAAGACAAAGCTTGGATGGCTCCCTACAAGAGGGAGCATTCAGGAGGTGACACTTTGTGCTGTGTGACTCTCCCTCAGGATTGAATACCCCAATATTGTCATCTCCATCTAAACCACTCTCCTTCAGCAATCCCAACAAACCATTCCAAGAATTGCCCCATTCCTGTCTTGCGTGCACACATTACGCTGTGCCTCAGAGATATATCAATATCTGAATTACAAAGGAAGATTTTTCGGAATTAAATCACAGAGGAGTAATCAGGGGAAAAAAGAGAAAGGGAGAAGGTCCAGAAAGGCAGAGAAAGAATAAAAGCAGAGACAGAGTGTGTGGGGGGAGGAGGAGGAAGAAAGTGAGCGACTAATTTAAGGAGACAAGTTTTCAGGTCACTAGAAGGGCACACAAGACCCATTATGCCCTTTATTTACCCAGTGGAACAGCAAAGCCTCTTTAAACTCGAGGTGGGGCAGATTCCACGAAAAACTGAGGCCTTTGAAGATTCCTGTGCAGCAGAGGAGAAGCAGCCCCTGCGTTTTACTCCCTCAACCAGCCCGAGCCTGAAGCACGTGGGCAGCCCCTTTAGCTCCATGTCCTCACCGATTTGGGCAGAGTGTGCTCTCCGGGCCATGTTTTTGGCTCTCACGGCCTCCTTGATGCGATCCACCTCCTGCTGGTAGCGCTTGCGGTCGCGCATGGCGTTTTCCTTGGCCTCCTTCAGTGCACTCTCCAGGGCCTTAACTCTCTCTGCCGTAGCTCGAAGGCGTTTCTCCAGCTTAGGAAGCTCGCAACGAAGATCTGCATTATCACGTACCAGCTGCGGGGAAAGCGGTTCGAAGTGAGAGGAGGTCAGAAGAAAGTGGCAAAAAAAAAATCTCCTCGGAGAAATGGCGGGAAAAGTCGCCTCACACGGAGGGAGGAAACGCCACCATGCTTTTCGTATGTCAGGTGCTAAAATGAAACAGGTTTCTTCCAGAAATTAACGTCAAAATCTCACTTTAAAGAGAAATTTATAATGTCTTGAGCTGGAATGGACTCACAAGGTCAAAAGAAAGTGGCAAAAATCTCCTCAGAGAAATGGCGGGAAAAGTCGCCTCACACGGAGGGAGGAAACGCCACCATGCTTTTCGTATGTCAGGTGCTAAAATGAA
>VYXD01001564.1:6923-21777 GCA_013397195.1 Hylia prasina | reverse complement strand
GAGGGAGGAAACGCCACCATGCTTTTCGTATGTCAGATGCTAAAATAAAGCAGGTTTCTTCCAGAAATTAATGTCAAAATCTTAGTTTAAAGAGAAATTTATAATGTCTTGAGCTGGAATGGACTCACAAGGTCAAAAGAAAGTGGCAAAAATCTCCTCAGAGAAATGGCAGGGAAAGTCGCCTCACCAGGAGAGAGAAAACTCCACCAGTTCTCTCCATGCCTCATGTACTAAATTTAAAACAGGCTTCTTCCAGAAATTAATGTCAAAATCTTAGTTTAAAGAGAAATTTAGAATGTCCTGAGCTGGAATGGACCCACAAGGTCAAAAGAAAGTGGAAAATTCTCCTCAGAGAAATGGCGGGAAAAGTCCCCTCACAAGTAGGGAGGAAACTCTGCTGGTTGCTCTCCACACCTCATGTACTAAAATTAAACAGGTTTCCTCCAGAAATTAATGTCAAAATCTTAGTTTAAAGAGAAANCCTCACAAGGAGGGAGGAAACTCTACTGGTTGCTCTCCACATCTCATGTACTAAAATTAAACAGGTTTCCTCCAGAAATTAATGTCAAAATCTTAGTTTAAAGAGAAATTTAGAATGTCCTGAGCTGGAATGAACCCATGAGGTCAAAAGAAAGTGGGAAAAAAAATATCTCTTCATACAAATGGCAGGAAAAGCCCCCTCACAAGGAGAGAGGAAAATACCACCAGTTGCTCTCCACAACCTCATGTACTAAAATTAAACAGGTTTCTTCCAGAAATTAATGTAAAAATCCTAGGTTAAAGTGAAATTTAGAATGTTCTGAGCTGGAATGGACCCACAAGGATCAAGTCCAGCTCCTTATCCCACACAGGGCATCCCAACAATCCCACCCTGTGCCTGAGAGCATCATCCCAGCTTAATTTTACTCATAAAGTCCACCTGTCTGGCTGAGGAGTGATATTCATTTAAATTGTCCATAAATATCAAAGAAAAATAGTTTATTCCATTCAACAAGACTCCACAGAGCTGATCCTGAAAGTGCAGGATCAACCCTGCCACTGCAGAGAACCTGACAGCCAGATTTGCTTCTCTACACTTCAAAAACTGCAGCAGAAACTCTACATTTCCTCAGAACACAGAAATCTCCAGGACGTTGCAAATCCTTGATCACCTCCTTATTTTAAGATAATAATGCTTGAATATATCTTGCAGACAGCACCAGGGATCACCCCAAACTCATCACTTCCAGTGGTTCTGATGTGTTCACCTCTGTGTTCCCTACTCAGCCACGTGGGAACACTGGGAACTTCACTAAGAAATCGGTTCTAGGCCTGCAACCATAAATATAATGATTACATGCAACTCTGAATTCATGCACTTCCTCAGTTTAATATGAACCTGAGCGAGGTCTATCAATTCCACAAATCACATCTGACTTCCCGTGTAGGAGCAGCCAAGAGAGGATTGATTTTTAATAAACACAAAGCTGATGCAAACGGGCAGAAAATCCAGCACAATTTCCACTGAACAGATTACACCACTGCTAGGTCAACAGAAATCTACTCCAAAGGAGTGACTCCCCCTTTTTCTGGAGTGAAAAGTGGATTAACAACCACATTAATAATACAGCAAAGCAACAGCATGTCCTGACATTCACACGTTGTTTAACAATCAGAGCATTTTAAACCTGCTGGGCCAGGCTTAGTGCTGGAGAAAAACACAAACAAGCTAAAAAAAACATTGTCACAATGTGCTTTTTCTGCAAGTGCTGAACCCTTGTTGTGTGAAATAGTTAGGATACAAAATCCAAGCAGGGTGGTATCAAGCCCAATGTCACTTTTCCCTCAAGTTTCCTACAAGATGTGGATTGCAAGTTGATTTTGAGTAAATACACGCTAATGAGAGCTATAAAAATCCATATTTGAAACCCAGCAGATGCATGAAACGAGTGCAAAAAAAAGGCAAAATGGTGAAAGAAAAACCACTCTGAACATGTCCCAGTTTCCACATTTAGAAAGTAGGTCTTTAAACCATCTGTTCCCTGGGAATCTCAAACCCCCAAACCTTAGCGGACACTTGTCACAGTCCAGCACTTCCTGCTCTTTTGGCACTTCCATAGAAACAATTCAAGCAAATCTGGGAGTGTGGGTCACTAATACAGCTTCAGGAGAGTGCAGTGCACAGTGTTATATCACTGCTCAAAAGAGAAATCAAAACAGCTTTCGTGTTTTGTGTTGTGTGCCTGAACAGTGGGACACAGCTCCAACACACTGGGAGGGGAGATTTTAGGGGAGAAATTCTTCCCTGTGAGGGTGGGGAGGCCCTGGCACAGGGAGCAATTTCTCCCTAAAGTTTGGGGAGATAAGAGAAGCTGTGGCTGCCCCTGGATCCCTGGAAGTGTCCAAGGCAGGGTGGACAGAGCTTGAAGCAGCCTGGGATAGTGGAAGGTGTCTCTGCCCGTGGCAAGTTTGGGACTGGATGGGCTTTAATTCCAAGTCTGGGATTGTATGAAACTGGAATTCCATGAAGGAAGGGAGGACAAGGAAATGGACAAACCCAGAAATGACCAACCTCAGCAGCCCAGGGAGGCACCAGCCCTTCAGCTGCACAGAAAACCCCAATTCCACTGTTTTCATTGAAAACTCTGCTGGTTGAATCCACTCCAACCATCTCCAAGGTGCCTCTGAGCAGCTTCAGGCCAGGAGTGAAATTGGGGACGCACAACCCATCCAGAAAACAGCTATTTTTATGTATTTCCTAAAAAACAGGTCTAGAAAACAGCTATTTTTATGTATTTCCTAAAAACCAGATCTATTTTCACAGGAAAAAGCCCCAAAAAACCTTATTTACTACATTCCTAGAAGTACAGGGAGTGGGAGGAGCAGCTCCAACTCCTAATGCCAAGGAGTTTAGTGGCTACCATTTCCTCAGCCAGCACGAGTTACCTTCCACAATTACCCTTGTAAATATTAGAAAAGTGCATTTTTTGATGGAAGGAGGGGAAGGAGGGGGAGGAGGGGAAGGGAGCCTTTACCTGTTTGTGAACCTTTGTAAGTTGTTCCAGGTTGTTCTCAAGAAAGGAAATTTTCTGCTTCTGCGCAGCGCTTCCACCTCCATCATCACTGTCCAGCTCAACACTCTGCACACAAAACCCAGCACTCAGCAAAGCCAGGCACAAACCCAAGGGAAAGCTCAGCTCTTTGGAAAATCTCACCTCCCCAAAGGCAGAAAAGTCTTACAGAGCCCCAAATTTAAGAGAAATTATTTTGAGTCTTTGATATTTAGGAATCACGTTTCCCCTTACACAAAAGCCCAAGCTATTTTTACTGAACAGTTATGGGGGAATCCTGAATAGGAAAATCAGTTTATACTAAATAATTTCTGAAGCTCATCATCTTTGAGAATTTTGTAGCTGAACTGTGCTGGGTAAGTTCATTTCCCTCAGCCACCAACATTTTCCTTATCAAATTAGGACCAAATAAAAGCTGATAAACATCAGAACAGTTTTAATCTTGTTTCTCACTGCTACTAAAAAAGACATTATCCCATTTTGTAACTGCATGCACTAAAGGCTTCCAGCAAATCACAAGAATACTGCAAAAAATGGAGAAGATTTGGGTTTAAAAGAGCAGAGTTTTACTTTTTTAACACGGGTGGTAAGATCCTGGACAAACAGTTTGCGCAGATTGTGAAGAGTCTGAAGCTCCCTTGCCTGGAATAAAAAACAACCAAAACAATAATTTTTAAAAAAGCACAAATCACTAGGACAGAGTAGATGCTTTGGTGTAAAAGCTCTCCTTGGATTTGAGCTGGTTGAACAGGAGAAAAGAATTCTGGATTCCCGCCCTGGGAATCACATTGGTCCACTCTGAATGCCACAAAATAAACCCCCACCCAGCCCCAAAATCACACTGAAGAGAACAATTTCCCCCAAACTGATAAAAACCACCTTTTTTAAATTTTAATTTAGGTAGCTCAAAGCTGTTTACTCAAAAATTAAAATATATATCACCAGGGTATACAGATAGAGGGGAAAAAGCTGAATAAAGGGTAATTAAGACCTACCACTGTTTCCTCCAGCCCTTTAAGGTCTTCTCTTGCTTGTTCCCTTTTATCATTAAGGAGTCTGGGAAGATCACAACAATAACCACAAATCAACCATAATAAACAGAGGAGAATCAACCAGCATCCACCTGGAGCAGCACATCTGCAGGTGGCAGCAAATTGTACATCTCTAATTATGCTTTTGACTGCCCCAAATATCCAATTTTATCACGTGGAAGGGCTGAGTCACCACACCTCCACCTTTGTGTCCACACGTGGGATTTTTCTCTCTCATTTCTAGGAGAGGCTTCCACTCAGACATCTGATTTTAAACCCCCCAAAAAACAACAAAACCTCACCAAGAATTCCCAACTTCTTTTCTTGCTTGTTTTGCTGTGTATTAAGGAATGAGAGATTAAAACTTGCTGGGATATTTTATAAAATCAGAGCTCTAATAAACTCTTTTTGGCAATTATCAAAGCCACTATTGAAAGGCCTGTGGTACAGAAATAGAGAGTAATAGGTAATTATTTATTAGTAGTTCCTGCTGGCTTTGCTACTGAAATGATATTTTCAGTGTGAATATTCCAACACCAATCCCTCTCCCTAGCACATTTCCCATGGACACATGGAGAGGTTCAGGGATAGCAAGTGAGGAAACTGTGCACTTACATGAGCTTTTCCAGTTTCATTTCTCTTTCCTGGTCCTCAATTTTTAATTTATCATAATCAGCACTCAGCTTCTCCTGTTCCAGCTGCAGCTTCTGGTTCATGCTGGAAATGTGAAAGGAAAAGTCAGCAGAGCTCAGCCTGAACTCCAGGAGGAAGGGAGGGTAAATCTCCACAAACAAAATGGGATTGGGCAGAGAAAAAGTAAAGCAGTAACTCTCTGCTGAAAAATTTGGGAAGAAATGAAGCATAAAGAACCTGAATGACATTATTTTAAAATATTGGAGAGCTAAATTCAGTGGTTGGTTTTGTTTGCCTTAAGGGAGGACACCAATTGTTGTTGGCATCTTTCTGCCTTGCTTCCTCATTTCCCTACAATTAACCTTTGGCCACACAACAAACGTGATAAAAAGAATGCCTGGATTTTAGAAAAAGGAGGATACAGGAGCAAAACATAACAGACTCACGTAGGTGTGAGAGGGAAAAAACCCATAAAAATGTGTGAAAATGGGAGCTGTTGGAGTCACCCAGACTCTCAGGAGGTCTGGGGTGAGATAATCCCAAAACTTCCCTGGGGACGTGGTTCAGTGGTGGCTGAACTCGATGACCTTAAGGGCATTTTCCAACCCTGATGATTCCATGATCCTTTAAAACCTGCTCTCCTCCAAGCTCCTCTCAACCCTCTGACCTGCAGGTGCAACATTACCCTTTTCTCTTTTTAACCTCTCTATAATTTTATGGTCTTGTTAAAGCTCCCCAATAAAGAATTAGGCTCTGTAATCCACCCTGCAAAATAATTACAGGGTTGGCTGCTACATGTAAGGACAGAACTTGCAAAGGAACATCAATCAAACCTAACAAAACCAAGCCCAAACCATGCCAGGACAGAGGAAGGGATGGAGAGGGGGAGCTTACTCCCTGATTTCATCGATTATTTTCTGCTTCTCCTCGATTTCATCCCTCAGCCTGGACAGCTGCTTCTGGTGGGCTTCCCTGTGACTCTCCATCTGCTGCTCCAGAGCCTTCTGCAAACACCAGAGCCAAGAATCAGGACAGTCCAGGGACACACAGCTCCCTCTCAGCAACCTCTGCCTTTGAGGGGAAACTACCAAATCCATTCAGGCATTTCCTGCTGTAGTCACAAAACTCTGTGTGTGCTCATCTTAGCGTTTAATTCGGATTTTAGCAACAGATGCACAACAATTCTGACTCATTTTCTTGAAAAAAAAAAGTACTACACGAAAACCCAGGGCTTGGCCACAAATGACACTGATTTTACACCACTCCTCTCTTATTTCCCCTGTTTGTTCACCCAGGAAATACTTGTACGGCTCCACCTGTGACAGAAATAAAACCCAAACTCTGAGAATTTCTTATCCACAGTGCTTTAATTGTTAATTGTTTATCCACAGCCCTTTCATTGTTATTTAAATTTAAATTCTAGGAGTAAATATTCCTCGAGCAGCAAGAAAAACTCAATTTGTCTCTTTAGATTGCTAACAAAAGATATTCTTTTTTTTCCTTGGAGCTGGAAGGTACAACCTCTTTAATCACAACTGCTTTAATCACTTTACAACTGCTTTAATCACTTAAAATTTTTATAATGGAGGGGAAAGTTCTGCAGCTGGCAAACCTCTATCACTATCCTTGTAAAACTGAATTTTTCCTTGCCTGCAATTTGCAGTCCCATCAGAACAACTCATGATTGCAAACATTTCTGGGCATTGCGAAGCAAAAAAACCAGAAAACAGGTTTATACATTTTATTCTTATTTCCAGGATATAATCAGAATTCCAGCCAAACTTTGGGGAAGTGGACTCTTTTAAAATCAAATTTATAAGTACCTAAATTCTATTAACCCCAGCAACCTCATTCACCACTGAGCAAACTGACTTTCAGCAGAGCTCCAGCAGCAAAAAATTAGTGTAACACAGAGGTGAATCAATGTAATTTCTGGCCATGCGAACAGGAAGGCAAAATTCCACCCCAATGAACAATCTCACCAAGAAATTCCCTCAAAATTTCCACTGTGCCAGACTGTACCTTCATCTCCTCTGCATCCTGGAGTCGTGTCAGGTGCTCCTTCTCCTTGTCCTTGAAGCTGACTTCGTGCATTTTTTCTGTTTAGAGGTGGAGACAGTTTTAATTTTAAATAATTTAAATTTCAGATTTTTAAAGAAATTTAATTTATTCCAGGAAATGCAATATAGATTCTGTTCTAACAGTGGAGGAGATGATTAAAAAAAATTCTAAAAAAAGGTCTTGTCCCCGCCTCAGAGAGGGAAAATCCCTTGTACAGAAATCCGGGATGATTTTAAGGCTGCAAGGTTAGAAATTTATATAACCCAGGAGGCTTAGCAAAGCTACAAGAAGTTCTTTTGATAACTCCACATTTTTCCACCTTAAGCTGGAAGGGGAAAACCAAGCAAACCTCAAAAATGAAGTCAGGGAAAGACACAACTTGTGCACGTCTGAGGGAAGCAGCCTTTGCAATAGGGGAGGCATTTCGCAGAGGGACAACTGAAATTTAGATAAATCCTTATTAAACCCCCAGAATTTCGCAGAATATTTAGCTAGATTGCTTGGTGCTGTTTGGTTAGAGGATCTGTGTGTGGGGGGGTTTTTTTATCATTTTTCACACCATTAAAAGACAAAACCGAGCCTTCTGAGGCAGAAACGAGGAGCACGAGAGCCGAGGTTGTACCTTGAGCGCGTAACTTGGCCAGCTCCTCGTTGAGGGAGTCCTGGGATTCCTCCAGCTGCCTCCTCTTCTGCTCCATGTTCTGCATGTAGTCTGTCAGGGATTTGATCTTCGCCTCGTGCTTCAAAGACAAGGAACAGCAGTGAGGCGAGAGGGGCACGGGGAAAACCGTCCCACACCAAGGAGGGGAAAACGGGAAGAATTCCCACACCCAGAGGTGATGGCTCGGAGAGCTCACAGCAAAGTGTCTGGGAAGGAGCCAAGAGGTCAAAGCAGGCTGTGTTTTTAGAGGTCTCACTCAGCAGCCCAGATTGGAATTCAGGCAGTAATCCCAAGACATCCCTGGAATGGTGTTAAACTTGGTGTTAAACCAACAGCAGCAGCTTTTCAAAAGCAGCTGGACACCAGCCTGGAGGTGGCTTTGGGATCTTCAACCTGCAGAAGCTCAGCTGGACTTTCCCCAGGCATCCTGATGGTTTGGTTCTGGCCAACAACCCTTCTGAGCTACAAGGGCTTGTGGGTAAATAGAAAACAGCAAAGTTTGCAGTGAAAACACTCAAAATGGAATTTAAATATTCTAATCCGAGGATAGAAATTAAGATGCTGTCTGGATTATTGCATCTTAATTAAAAAGATTGAGTAGAATTTAACAAAGATGCTCTGCTGGAGGAAAAGGGGCTCTCCCTGCTGCAGGTTTGCTTAGGATAACTGCTAGGGAATGAAACAGAGGAAAGTGGATGATGGCTTTCCCTTCCCATGTCCATTTCCATGCAGGTGAGGGTGTCAGAGCCCTCAGCCCCTCTCCACGGCCATCACTGCCAGTCCCTCACACACAGAACCCTTCCTGCCCCCTGGATTTCTATCCCAGAAGGTTTTCCACGGTATTTTGTAACTTGCTGCCTCATTTTTTGGGCAGCACAGAGCAGATCCAGGGAGCTCCCCAAAGGTTTGGTCAGCGATCCTTTAAAGCAATCCAAGATACCAATTCCAGAACCACAGGATGAACCAGCTTGGAAAAGACCTTTGAGAGCAACAAATTCACGGTGAGGAAACCACTCCAGGGAGGAATTTCAGTGCTATTCCATGAAACACATTAGCAGGACATGACCTTGCCAGAGCTTCAGGATGCAACCTCAGGATGTGCTGAAAAGCACTGAGGGGGAGGTGATACAATTCTTGATGAGGCCAGAGTGTTTTGTAGCCCCACAAAGGTGTATTAAGTTCTGCCAGGAGCCTCCCAGAAATGGCTTAAGAAAAATTAGCCAGAAGGCTGATCGGAGGTGTTTTGAAAAAGCAAAAAGGTTTTAATTAAAGCAAAAATAACAAACTATACAAAACAAAAGAATAAAAAGCCTTGCAGGGTGCAGAGAGGTTCCTTGCACCTGCTCAGACACCCCGAAAAGCCCCAAGAATCTCTGTGCTCTCTCTTAAAGTATTCACCGATCCAGGATGGGTTTTTGGCTTGCTGCCCAATAGAAAACAGAAACAATTCCTTGAGGAACAGCTCAAGGATCCAACAGGTGCCTTCCTCCTGGCACTGGGCCAATTATGGTGAGAAGAGCATAGAAGTTTCTGGGTCTTCTTCCTTCAAAGTCCAGGGGTGAAACTGAAACCCTTTTCCTAACACGGGAACACCTGCTGGCATGCGAGGGTGCGCCACAACAGGGAGGAAGGAGATGGCAAACACCAAAACACCCAGCAGAGAGCACTGCCCTGCTCCACAGGGCCCACTCCTCACTCCTGGCACGCGGGGAAGGGGGCAGGGCAGGCCGCCAAGGCCCGGGAGGAGGCAGGAGCAGACCCACCTGGGAGATGAGGAGCTGGCAGGCCGCCAGCTCCCGCTCGCTGGCGTTCATCTTCCTGTTGGAGTCCATCTGGGCGCTCTCCAGCTGCTTGCTGCGGTTCACCAGCGACTTCACCTCCGATTTCATCTTGCTGATGTAGAGCCTGGCCATGGTGAACTCCTCCTCGATCACCCCGTTCACGTCTGCCAACTGAGCACACAGGGACTGCTCACGGCCACGGCACCCGGAGCTCCTCCTGCTCCGGGAGCGCCCCAGGGGTTTGGGGTGGTCTGACAGGCCGGGGGGTGTTTTAGGAAGAGAGGTTGGAGAAGAGGAGGAGTTATTTCTGAAAAATTAAAACTCGTATTTGGAGGGCAAAAGAAATCAGAATTGGGATCTTTTCACAAAGCAAAGAGCGCTTATTATATTAAGGAGACGTCTGCCTTCAGAGTTTTTGGTTTGATTTGTCCTTCATCTTGTATATTTTATTCTTGTTTATCTCGTATGTTTTATTTTTGTTTATCTCGTATGTTTTATTTTTGTTTATCTCGTATGTTTTATTTTTGTTTATCTTGTATGTTTTATTTTTGTTTATCTCGTATGTTTTATTTTTGTTTATCTCGTATGTTTTATTTTTGTTTATCTCGTATGTTTTATTCTTGTTTATCTTGTATGTTTAACATTTGTGTGAAGGGAACATCATATGGGGATATCATATCCAGGTATTAGGTTGGGTTTCAGGGAAAGGTTCTTCCCCCAGAGGGTGCTGGGCACTGCCCAGGCTCCCCAGGGAGTGGTGACATTCCCAAGGCTGGCAGAGCTCCAGGAGATTTTGGATAACACTCCCAGGGATGCCCAGGGTGGGATTTTGGGGTGTCTGTGCAGGGCCAGGAGCTGGATCCGTGATCCTGTGGGTCCCTTCCAGCTCAGGAGATTCCACTGAGGAGCTGTGCAGGTTCTCCCTGAGCAAAAACACAGGGAGAACCTGCAACTTCATCTGCTTCCCCTTTTTTCCAGTACTGCCAAGGAGAAGGGAACATGTGCTGCTTCTTCTCCCAAAAATCCTGGAAAATGAGACTTCTTCCAAAATTTTCAGTCTGCTCTGAGATTAGACACACTCGGAGAAGATGTTGATTCCCAACAAATTTGAAACTGCTCTGAACACTCCTCGGTCTGGCCTTATTTCCACTGAGAGCTGTCCCCTGAAGTGCTGACATCTCAGTTCCTACAAAAACTCGTAGCAAACTGCCTCTGCCTCCATCTGCAAAGATCTCCTCTCCCAGTCCCTGCTCCTACGGCCACCAGAGGCTGCTGTGACATCTCCAAAGGCTGGAATTCTGCAGCAGGGATTGTGTCCTCTGCAGCAGGACAGGCTGCAGCTCCTGCTGACCTAAGAGAGCCTTGGCAGGACATCAACAAAAAGGGAACTGCACGTAACAAAAACGTGTTGCAAGGAATTTTTGTACACCTCAAAAATGAACATAACCAGTTTTAACCACTGCTGTTTCTCATGTGGCTTTAAACAGACAGAGGTGACATTAACACCACCAAGGAGATTGGTTTCCATTGTTGCCATTTAGCAATGACCATACAAATATTTTCTCTGAAATCAGCATTTTGTTCTTCTGAAAATGTGAAAAAGTGAGCAGCCACCTCCTCTGCTGTATCCCCAAACCCCAAGAGCCACACAAAGGCAAACCTCAAAGCAGGGCTGACCAAAATTTGCATCAAACTTCAGATCAAAAATTGGCCACCTCAGAAGCCAATATTTTCATATTCTGGGAATTCCGAGTCAAGCCAGCTAAGGAAGGAGTTTGGCTACCTGTGTATTGTTTTGGGGGGGAATTCAGACCCCCCCATTAATCAGTTCAGTGACTCCCAGATGTGCTCTGGCCCCAAAATCTGAGCTGGGAATAACTGTGGGAACTGTGAGCCCAGACACGGAGCCTCTCCCAGCCAGACAGAGCTCTGCAGTGTCCTCCTGCGTGTTCAGGCAGGATTTACACAGAATGTCCTGGGAGAAGGACTGCTGGATCCACATATCCCACATCTACTGATGATCCCAGGGCTGGAGCCAGGCTGGGAGAGCTGGGAATGTTCCACTGGAGAAGGGAAGGCTCCAGGGAGAGCTCAGAGCCCCTGGCAGGGCCTGGAGGGGCTCCAGGAGAGCTGCAGAGGGACTGGGGACTAGGGCTGGAGGGACAGGACACAGGGAATGGCTCCCATTGCCACAGGGCAGGGATGGGTGGGAGATTGGGAACTGGGAATTCCTGGCTGGGCTGGAATTCCCAGAGCAGCTGCGGCTGCCCCTGGATCCCTGGCAGTGCCCAAGGCCAGGTTGGACACTGGGGCTTGGATCCACCTGGGACAGTGGGAGGTGTCCCTGCCCCTGGCAGGGGATTTGGCACCAGAAGAGCTTTAAGTCCCTTCCAAGCCAAAGCCCTGTGGGATTCCCTGATGTGCTGGAGTGTTTTTCCTGCAGGAGGAGCTGGGGAGAGAAAGCACAAAGCCCACGCACGGTTTTCACGTCGTTGGTGCCGATGATTCCCCCGATCTCCCCCAGATCCTTCAGCAGCAGGTTCAGGATCTCTGTGGCTCTCTTCTTCTGGTGGTTGCTGAGCTCCTGCAACTGGCCCAGCTCCCTCTGGGTGGCTGTCAGGGCACTCTGGAAAGGTTTTAAAACAAGGATTACCCTCCCCTCTGCAGCCTGGGCAGTTTTCACGGGGTATTTTCCTCACGCCTGCTGGCACAATGTAGTGACACATCCAGATCCACCTTGGCATAATCCACTTTCACAACTCACTTGCCACCAAAGGCTACTTTAGAGCTATTAAACGTAGCAAATCCGCTAAGAATCTGATTTGCATAATACATCAAAGGAGGCTAATCACACAGAAATAGGTAGGGAGGGATAGAAAATTCAATTTTTTTCCAATGGATTTCGTGGTAATCTGTTTTACTGGGGGAGATAACAAAGTCTTTAATGAAACAGATCTGTTAACAACGGCTCCTTAAGTTGGTGTAATGAATTAAGGGAAAAGGATGCTTTAAGCTACTAAACCAATCTTGACTTTCCTCAGATCCCTTTTTTTCCTTAAGATCAGGACACGTCAGCTGAAAAAGCCGATTAATTTTTTTCCCGGTTCCTTCCCCGAGATCCCCTGGCTCCCTGTAAAATCCCAGCTCTGCAGCACAGAGTCCAGAAAACCACAAAATGCCGCCACTTGCACGAGGCAGATTTTCACAGCTTTCTTGGCAAAACACAGCTTTTTAAATATCCAAAACACAGGATGGCCACTTCTCACACCCCGTTCCTTGCTGCAAGAGCCACAATCTGCCACCAGCTTCCACAGAGCAGCTTCTGAATTACCTTAGTTAAGACAGGGAAGAGAGGGTGGCACCAGCAGGTTTTTGGGAATGTTTGGGGAGCAAGGAGAGGACCAACAGCATGAACAAGTGGCTCTTACACTTTTCTGCGCCAGCTCATCCGCCAGCTGCTCGTTGGTCCTGGTTTTGTCCTCCACCTCCTGGGATTTCTGGTCATAGTTGACAGCCAGCTCCTCCAGGGCTTGGAGCACCTCCTTCACCTCATCCTTGGCTGCCTCGTTCTCGATCTGGAGTCGGGTCAGCTCCTCCTGGATCTTCTCGTAATCCCTCCTCGTGGAGGCCAAAAGCTGGGAAGAAACACCACAGCAGCACTAAGTGACCCAAAAACTCCTTCAAAAGGCAATAGTGGAAAGGAGAAAAACAGGCAAAGAGGGGGGGAAAAAGGGTGAGCACGAATCGTGCGTGCAGGAGGGGAGAAATCCTGAAAACATCACCAGTTCCAGCACAAAGCATTTGAAGGAAGCACAACAAAAAGCTCTGAACTTCAACAACAAGAAAAATCTTTGCCAAATCCTATTACGACCCGAGGCTGAGGCAGAGAAACTGATTTTAAACGGCATCAGAGCTCCAAAGACATTTTCTGCCCTCAATCCAGTGCTGCAGCTCAGCCCTGAAAAATGGCACGAAGTGAAATGTCTCAGCAGAGGCTCAGGGCTTTGAACTGAGCTGAGGGAAAAGGGCTCTCTGAGGCAGCCTCAGAGACCTCGTGGCTTCACAGAAATATTTTGATAAGCAAACCTAAGACGATTGTTCTCAGTTATCATCTGAAGGATGATGCTGAGGACAGATTAGCTGCTTCTGTTTGCTGAGGGAAAATATTTAATCTCAGAGGAAAATACTGACTTCACACACACACACTCTATTGAGTGTTTCCAAGCTGGAAAACTTATTAAACGTCCTCTTTGCACGCTGCTGAGGTTTCAGTGATTGTGGGAGGTCACTGGCTTAGTCCTGTCCCTTGCCCTTGCACCAGTGCTCAGTGGGATGGAAAAGCCTTGAAAATTCAGCTGTGGTGTCCTCAGCACAACCCCAGCCCCACCAGCAGCCCTGCACTGCGGGATGATGTGAAAATAAATAAAAGTGACACCTAACATTTACTGCTAATAGTGCACTTTCAGGAATAATAACAAAACCAGGGCTTGACGTGGCGTGAAAACATCAAACAGGGAATTACAACAGATAAAACCAGTGCAGGAGATATGAGAGGGCCTCATGCTCATCCTAACAGCAAAGGCTGGACACTCATTCACAGAATTCACTCCTTCACAGGAAATCTGGATTATGGCTTGGTATAATGGAATAAAACCTTCCCTGCTGAAGTGTTTTGAGTGGAGTTCTCCTGATCTGCCCACCACAGAGCTGAGACCCCCAGCAAAAAAACCCCACCCCACTCCTCTCAAGCAGACCACCCAAAAAGCAGAATATCCCAGAAGAAATGGATTTTTTCTTTTTTTTTTGGCTCAGAGTGCTGGTGGAAAATAGGAAAGCAGGCAGGAAACCAGGCAGGCAGCTCTGGAGGCTGGCACGTGCCCAGGGAGGCACAGAGAGGATTCAGATGTAAGGGAAATTTATCTCCCTGGTAATGCTGCAGCCTCAGAAGTGCACTCACGTTATGGAAAAAGCCATTGGACTGCCAGAGCCAGATGGCAGGTAAATATTTAAACAACAAAATAGCTTCGAATTATCTTCCTGCTAAACACAGATGGAACTATTATTTACATTTACTTAAGAAATTTTCTGTGTGAACATCAGCGTGGCTTCAAGGAGTGGTGTGCATCACCTGCAGCATAAACAAGGAGAGCCTGGCTGATACTGTGGGGAAAAATGGAGCAAGGTTTTCAAAAGCCACCAAAAAAAAAAAAAAAATCATGATAAAGGTGAGCTGTGAACAAAGGGGAAAGACCCACGTGGGGAGGGAACATTCAGGATCCCCCCAAAACACCCACCTGAAGCAGCAGCCAGAGGGGAAAAGGTACCAAACCTCCCCCCCAAAATCAGCCTCATCTGCAGCAAGTCTCAGGTTTATAATTAACCTGCTGGCTTAATCAAGCACAAACAAGGAGTGGTTAATTAGGGGGGAGCAGAGTGAGGCAGCTGCTGGTGGATCAGTGAGCTCATCACATCTCCAGGGGAGAGCAGGGACAGCTGATGTGGGGGGAAAAACACCTTGAATAATAAAATCCCACCTTCTCCCTCACAGGTAAGAGCTGAGATGAGGCAGAAAAAGGCTCTGAACAACCATCAGCTGCAGAGATCTTGTAATTTAACAAAGCTGGATCAAGAATGTGC
>VYXD01001563.1:132897-162676 GCA_013397195.1 Hylia prasina | reverse complement strand
TTTGGGCTGGCGTATAAGCATGCGCTCTATTTCGGTGCAACCCCTGCAAATTTCAACCGAAATCAAAACCTTACATGATGCACAGAAATTGCTGGCAACAATAAATTGGGCCTGTCCCTTGCTTGGGATTTCAAATGTGGATTTGGAGCCTTTATTTGCCCTCCCAGGAGGAGAGCCCGACTTGTTATCAACAGACAGGCGCAGATTGCTCTACAGAGAGTTGCTGATGATATCTCTCAGAGGCCATCGGGCCTGGTGGGCTCCAGAGCTGCCACTGTGGCTAATCATTTTTAACCCTAACAGGCAACCTCATGCCTTGATATTTCAGTGGGACTCAGAAAAACCAGACCCTTTGTTAATTATCAAATGGGTCTTTTTGCCTAATAACATGCCCAAGACTATTTCCATGCAAGATGAACTTATGGTCATGTTGATGATCAAGGCTCGTCAGAGACTGACCTCCTTGGCTGGGAAAGAGTTTGATCGTATCTATCTACCTCTCACAATGTTTTATTTGAATTGGCTGCTACAGATGTCTGAAAAATTGCAAATTGCTTTAGCAGATTACCCCAGGGGAGATACCTATCCATCCAACTAAACACAAATTGTTAAGCTCTTCTTTCAGTTTACTCCCCAAGCCAAAGAGAAGTGAGACTCCTTTGCGAGCTATGACAATAGTTACAGATGGTTCTGGAAAAACCCATAAATCAGTAATTGTATGGAAAGATTCTGAAACTGGAACCTGGCAATCTGATATTGCTATTGTTGAATGCTCGCCACAAATAGTAGAATTAGCTGCTGTGGTTAGAGTGTTTCAGAAGTTCAAGACACCTTTTAATCTGATCACTGACTCCACATATGTTTCAGGTATTGTGCAAAGGGCAGAGAATTCTCTTTTGCAAAATGTTAAAAATTACATTCTTTTCTCTTGGTTAAAACAGTTGATTGCTCTACTAGATCAAAGAAATCATGCTTACTTTGTGATGCGTATCAGGTCACATCCCAGCCTGCCCGGCTCCAGCTTTCTCACTGAAGGAAACGCCCAAGCGGACTTGTTAATCCTGTCAGTACAGCGTGTTCTTCCCAACAGGATAGAACAAGCCAGTCTGAGCCACTCTTTTTTTCATCAGAACACTGGAGACTTAGTCAGACTTTTAACTCCAGTGCAGCCTCCAATATTATTGCTACGTGTCCTGCCTGCCAGCGTCACTCCCTTCCTAATGTGAATGCAGGAGTCAACCCCAGAGGTTTACAAAGCCTACAAATTTGGTAAACAGATGTAACACGCTTCCCTGAATTTGGCCGCTTGAAATATGTGCCTGCTTCTATGGATACCTATTTGGGTGCTCTGTTGGCCTCGGCCCGTACAGGTGAGACAGCGAAGGACACTTGCCGTCATTTCAGTGCTGCCTTTGCCGCATTAGGAATTCCGCAACAGATTAAGACGGACAATGGACCTGCATACGGTTCCCGGAGAGTTGCACATTTTTTCTCCTTATGGGGTATCGCCCACAAAAAAGGCATACCCGAATTACCCACAGGGCAGGCTATTGCAGAGCGTGCCCACGGCTCCCTCAAATGTCTTCAGGTACAACAAAAGGGGAGGGCCGGAGACACGCCCGCTGAAAAACTATGCAAGGCCCTGTGTGTTTAAATTTCTTGAACTGTTCAATGACAGACTTGAATCCCCCTATGATCAAGCATTTTGCATCATCCATGCCTCTTTCCTGCGAGGAGAAACCACCAGTACTAATTTGTGACCTGGAATCTGGTAACATTCTTGGCCCTTACCCTTTGATCGCTTGTGGGAGGGGCTTTGCTTCTATCTCCTCAGAAAGTGGACCCCGATGGATTCCTGCAAAGAATGTAAAGCCGTTCCGGGAACCTCTACCAGCAGCTGGCGGAGGCCAGGACGCCACCAAACCCTCGGGAGAGGAGGGAGAAGAGGGAGAGGAGGAACCCCACCCAGGCTGCAGCTGACGACATCTTTTGTCTACCTATAAAGGACACTGTGAACTTTGGGTTTTATACCCATATAAAGGGTTTGGGAATTGGTGATATCACAGAGCCCTTTTGGCAAAAGCGTAGTGTAAATCAGGTGTTAAGCCACTGAATTTTTAATTATAGTAGGATAGTCCTCACCTCCCTGTTCTCAGGAGGGAAGTTTTGAAGAGATCCAAAAATAGCCATATTTGCAAAGTGGAATGCAGACAAAACAAATGAGTGCCTTATATTTGTCTGATCCTTGAACAATTTTAAGAAAGGACAAAAAAGGGGATAAGCAAAAAAGGGGTTTCCTTTCATTCTTCGCCACAACGTAGTTCAAAACAGACAAACAAAAGCACCGAGGGGTTAAACCAGATGCTATGCTTATTAGCATTCCTTGCCTCTTGTAGCACAGCCTGGCCTGTTGATCAACCCAAAACAAATGTTTGGATAACCCTGGCTAATGTGACTAAACAAGATACCTTATGCGTAGCCACTGCATCCCCAGGAAATCCATTTTCAACCTGTTTAGTCAGATCGCCTTTAGATGGGTGGCCCATACCAGAAACTACTGAAAGCATTGTACAGAGCTCAAATCCCATTGATACGTGGGACCAGTGGACCCCTTACCTTCCTGTAACACCACTGGAGCCACAAGAATTAGAACTCCTGGGTTCTGTAAAAATGGATTTTTGTGTTAATTTTTATTACACAGGAAAAAAAATCAGTATAAAGCTTGGGATGTCCTATCATCCCATCTATAAGAATCAATTGCATTTCTAGCAGCCCTTCTAAATCCAGTGATGCCCAGGCTGCCACAGGCAATGTTTCTGATTTGAGGAGATTGGGCCTAGACAGCTATCCCTTCACACATAAATGGATGCCCCGGTAGTTTGGGATGACTGACTGTGCTAACACCTAATGCGTCCGTGAATTTACAGCACAAGTATCCCCGCAGAATAAGGCGCAGTTTAAGGTAGAATCTGGATCTTGGCCAGATAACCTGTTTAGTGGCTGGGGTTTGAAACCTTGGCTAAAAGATTTTTTTAGGATAGGAATGCATGTGATAATTTTAATAATAATTGTATTACTTATGATACCTTGCTTGCTTTAGTGTGTGCAGAGATTGATTAATGAGGCTATTAAGGGAGTCTTCTGGGTTGATAGAGGAGGGGGAGATGTGAGAATACACAGGACAGAGAGTAAGACAGACTTGATCAGCAGACCTGATCTGATACACAGGATGTATCAGATGTGTGACCCATGGCAGAGGCAAACATAACTTTAAGATTACAGAAGATGGGAAAATGGGAAAACAAGTGATTCAGTCAAGACCTCAGCAAGCAAGAGATGTTGTAAAATGTATGGCCTGTCTGTATAATTCTTCACAGGATGTTATAGTAGAAAATTATTAACCTTCCTGAAATGGTATATCAGCTCTGGCAAAATTTTGGTGAAATTGAATTCTGATCACCAGATCAGTCTTCCCTTCTCTCCATCAATCGTCAATAACCTAACATCCTAAAAACCTAACCCCAAAAACCTAACCCCAAAAACCTGACTCTAAAAACCTAACAAATTAGCACCCTAACAACCTAGAACCCAAAAAACTTAACCCAAAAAACTTAAAACCTTAACCCTAAAAACCTAACAAGCTAGCACCCTAACAACATGGCACCCTAACAACCTCTCCTGGGGTGACTTTATGATGCTTGTATCCCCAATTGTCTGTTCTGGTTGTGATGTATATTAAGTTCTGTACCTTTAAAACCGGTTCTGGGAGCAAAGGAGAAAAAAGAAGCAGCGCGCAGTTTGTTTTGAGAGTACTGCCTGACCCCTCCACATTCTTGCTCCAGCAGTGTTCTTCTGATGCATGGACAGTGATGGGGCAGTGTCGGGGTTGAATGAAGGAGGGGAACCCCAATGCTTGATGGTCAGGATTCATTTTATTTGAGTTTCTTACCAGCTTATATACCATTTCAAACAGGTTAATAATTTTCACTACAATGATTAGATTATATATGTTACAGTCAAACTCATACATATTAAAACATGCTTGTTTGGAGAAGATTTGATCTCATCTTCTGTTTCCCATAAGCAGACCAAACCCCATCTTCTGTAATCTTAAAGTTCTGTTTGCCCCTGCCATGGCATCCTGTGTATTAGATCAGCTATGCTGATCAAGTCTGTCTCACTCTCTGTCTTGGGTATTCCCATACTTCTGTGGTTAATATTGTGCTTCAGAGTAGCAAAGTTTTTTTTTTCTCCTATCCTTAAATGTCCTTTAAAGCCTGTGCATTAGTCCATTGTCTAAATTCCAGCTTCCTTGGCCATCAGGATGGCTGACCAAAGAGACTTCTGTGGGGAAGGATACCAAGGGAACTCTCATCCCCATCTTGTACCACCCTGAGAGGGTTCCTATGTGAGATTGTTCGTTTTTCTGGTTGGAAGAGCCTTTTTGCCTCCAGTGCCAGTGGAGGACAGTGAAGTGATCACTGTGCCTCCCCTTGCACTCCCTGCTCTCCCTAAGCACTGGGGGGAGAAGGCAGGACTGGCTCCCAGTTTGTGTTTGGGATTAAAGGAGGTCCAAGCAGAGTGATCATACAATTATGTAAATAATAATTTACAATGCAATTATTTATATGAGCAAACAATTGGATTACTGAGAGCATCCAGCTCACATTTCCTCTCTTGAAAAGACCTGTGAAAATCTTTATACCTGTGCCAGGAAAGAAATATAAATGCCATAAAGTAAGTATCTAGCCTGCTGATACTTATCTGCAATCTGATTATCCATGTAAGTGCACTTATGTTCAAAAGCACTGTATTTCCCTTTTCTTTATCTAGCTGTTTTTCAGAAAGGTCTTTCTATTTCATGTGTTTGAAATATCTGCTGGTGAGGGGTGTCCTTCATGACAAGTAATTAATTTTGTGAAATGCTCTGTTTCCCTCTTCTCAAAGCTCTGTCCCTGGGGCTCCTCTTACAAATGTCACGGACCACGGCTTCCAGTGTCTGTGGTGAGGGCAGTGAGTTTGGGTGTGTTCATGCATGGCTGTGTGTGTCTGGGTATGGATATTCCCCCAAAAGACAGCAAAACAGCAACTCTGGTAAATTTCTTGGGAATAAACTTTATTTTGAATAGTTTGACTACTACTTGAATAAGAGAGACAAAATCCTACCAAATCCCTAGTCACACCCCAATATTATTTTTTTCATTACTATTTCTTATTGTACAATCAGTTCTGCCCCAACTCTAGTGGCTTCTTTATTCAAGAGAGAGCAGTGGACCAGCCATGGTCCAGGACACTTGTATGTCCAGGAAGGACACTTGTGACTGAGAGGGTAAGCAAGTCTGCTCTGTGCCAAGGCTTCAAAGGATTGTGGTGGGGCTTCTGCGAGCCAGCCAGAGTGAATACAGAGAAGAGATTGGGAAAGCAGGGTAATGATAATAATGGAGTTGTACAAAAAAGTCTGAATTTTGAGGGGTAATATTGCTGAAGATGTCAGGAAGTAAAGTTAGTGGCACAGTCAACAAAACTAAGACATTTTTGTTTGTGAAGACAACTGCTTCCAAAAGCTTGCTGAAAATGTTTAGCTTGCTGAAACAGAGAGTTAAGGAGCACATAATCACAAATGAACATAGTTTCAACTTTTTAAAACCACATGATTCTTTGGCAAAATGAAATGAGTAATTAAATGCAATGATAAATTCTGTAGTTAACCTAAGGGAAGTATTGGCCAAAACTGAGCACAAATAGTGAGAAATGGAAGAAAATGTGTTTTCTAATAGGCAAAATACCAGAAGGAAATACAATCTATCGTTTCTGCTCAGAGAGCTAAATAAACCTACATCCAAGACTCTGAATAAATCTTGAGCCGCTGATGGAAAATGTGTACCCAGCTAGCATGTGGAACAAAGTACTGCAAACAGTGGGAAGACCACAGGAAAAATGGACCTGATGGCTTGGGGGTACAGCATTGCTACCACGCAGGGAAGCAAAGAGGAAGCCTAGGCATCCTGTCAGCAAAACAGTAGAAATGTGTGACTACTGCAAGAGACATTGGCTTTAACTGGTGATTATTATTGGTTTGCTTTATTTAATCTTTTAACTGAAAAATAATGTCATTCCTTTTCCATTTATTTATCTATGCCTAATTGAACAGGATTAAGTGAGCAGTACAGATAATGAGGCTGGACTGAGGTCGTTGTGCTAACTATGGCACTGATACTTTATAGCTATGAGGCTAGATTCATGAACTGCCTTCCCTTGAGCAAAGAAGTACATTTTTCTGCATGTGAATTGACTCAAAATGAATTCAAACTGTACTTCAAATTCATTGTCTTTCATACAGAGAAGGAGAATAAAATGAATTTAAGTATTTTCCTTAAATGTTTGTTAAAAGTCTTTTTTATCAGTCTCATGAATGAATTCCTGTCCACTTTAGAAGGGCATATTATCTACTTTGTCTCCGTTTCATCTTATTTGCCCCAGCAGGAATGAAACCAGAAACCAGATCTCTTCTCATACTAAACTGAACTGGAAAGCAATAATGTTAATCACTCGATTGCCAGGTTTTCCAATATTGCTCTGCAGAGATGCTGTACTTGCCCCATGCTGAGCTGGGGGGAGGAGGAAGGGTGGGGGAGAACACGGGGGGCTCAAGATGCCCTATGATGTATGAACATGTCAAGTGGGCCCTTGAGTGAATCCTGTGGATAAACTGTGACCAGTTGAATTCTACTATAGGTATTCTTTTGTCTGAGTAAGTTTGCTTAATATGAGCAACTAAGACTGAACGAAAGCCTTAGACTAAAGTTATCTTAAGTCTTATCTTAGACTGAACTTGTCTTGAGCTCTTGCTTAGTTATGTAAAAGGAAACCCTGAGGCCAGTGGAAACTGAGACATAAGGAAGCCACAACTTCAAGTCAGCTACTGGCCCACTGTGAGACAGAGGAAGAATCCAGTAAGGAGCTAGAGGACCCCAGACCAAAAATCACCTTTGGACAAAGAGGTGTGTGCAGGGCATGTGAGGAGTGGGTGACGATTGGGGTGCATGGACTGTCAGGGTATAAAGAACCAGGGATTCCTTTGGGGTGTTTCCCTGGAAGCACACATCTCCAACTGTTTTTTCCATTCTACCAATCAAATAAATTGGATTAAAGCTCAAAACCTTGCTGCAGAATACTCAGGGCAGAGAAATTTTTGTACCAGTGACCTCACCTGCATCACCAAAAAGACCAGATGAAGGTCCATCTCTCTGGGCACTCTCTGGGGCTTCCTCGTAGCAGCACACTCAGACAGGGTGCTCGGAGAGCTCCCAGCACATCCCTATGAGCACATGTGATTGCCTGGTTCAGCAGCAGAGAGCTAGGCATTAATATTTGCCTTAAACACACCCTGTCCCCAGGTCTAAGATAAAGTAGCCAGGTGTTTAGATCACGTCTTTAAACATTCTCCTACTCAAAGTAGAAAGTATTCCTATTTAACAATTACTTTGAACAGGCATTTCAGAGAGTGTCTATAGCTTTAGGGATGCCTGCTTCCGTCTGTGAAGGAAATGATGGTGTTTTTCTCCAGGATGCATTTTATCTTGTCAGTAAATATCACAGTGTCACCAGCATGCTCTCGCCCCAAGTTGTGAACAGCACTGCACAGCTTTGTCACATGTGATGTGCATGCAGATCATTTGGTATAGTCTGAGAAACTTAAAATGCAATTCAAAAGGGACCAGAAGAGAATATTTAAATGAAAATTTCTGGTATTTTTACTCTGGACACAGCAGCCCCTGCATCTGGCACAGGCCAACCAGTGGCCCTGGCCACCACATGCCCAGAGCCAGTGTCTGCTGTTGCCAGAGTGGATTTAACTCCACTGGCAGAGCAGATTCATTGGATTCAACTAAAAGCACTTTAGTAATAAAACAGGAAAACTGACAGGGCTGTTTTTGGAAGCAGGTCTCCTGTGGGGGTACTGCTCAACCTCACTAACCAGAATCTCTGCAAAGCTTTTTGCTTACTCTGCCAGGGAAGGTTTTCCCACAGATGTTGAGATAGCCTAAACAGCAAATAATTTGAAAGCTGAAATGGAAATATATTTATGGTTCATGAGGTACAAAAGTCCATGGAGACCCCAGACAAGGCTAGATTTATTTTTACTGCTAAGAGCTATTTAGACTTCGGGTTGTTTTTCACCAGCTTGCAATTCTGAATATTTTGATTAGTGCTTGAAGTCTTATTACTTGGTTTGCCACATTACTGCCTGCAGGAAAATGACAGCATTTTGGAAAACTCATGTTTATAGAACTTTTAAAATATACAGTCTGCCCCAGAGAAGATTAAAGTGTTGCTTCTTTCCTTATCCACGAATTGACAAAAATGTAAAAGAATATATTTCAGCAGAGAGAGTAGCAGAAGAAGCAAATATTATAAATTCCAGAGCCAAATATTATGATTTCTTGTTCTCAGGTACCCATGAATTTTCCAGACAGATGTGTGGGCCAGGCTTTTCCATGACACTATCAGTTCGAATGACTCATTTCTGGCTGTTTTAAAGGACTACTAAAAATATTTTTTCATCTGTACTCCTTGTAGAGACGGGTAGTGAAGGTGGCTGTGGAAGTTGCACATACGGAGCACCTCTGTGGGAAGAGAAAATAAAATGCCCAAATTTTTACTGGTTTGTTGATGGAAGGAACAGCTGAAGCCATTGAGAAATATGTTTTGGTGGAGCACAGAGAAGGGATGTGGAGATGTGTGAGACACAGAGGCAAGGTTCACCCACCCGTGCGAGGGGTGGGAGATAGTTTGTGCTTGCTCTCACAGAAGGGGAAGTCACACACCTGAGCTGCTACATGCTCTGAGAGGCAGCTTGTTTTCCTTTTACACAAAAGACATTAAAGCGAAGACTCACCTCTACCTCAGTTTTCCTCCTGTCTCTTCATGGCTGGTAGGTAAAGAGAGAGAGAGAGAGGGGGAGAGATCGAGGGAGAGACTCCACTGCTAGCAAAGAGTCAGTAATTTCAAACTGCCAGGTTTATGGTACCTGGGTGTCTGGTGTTTGTTTTCCAAGTACAAGGCCTTTGAGGGCATCATTGACCTCCCCTCTTATTCCGAGCCACACAGGGAGAGGCTGGGGGAGGATGTTCTGGCAGAAGCATTTGCTGAGTAAAGGCAAGTCAGCCCTCCCTTTGCTGCACAGGTGAGGACATAATCCTGCTAATGCCAGGCATGGTGCCAGGGAAGGAAGCTGCCGAGCACACTCGGCCAAACATCAACTTCCACTTGCAAAATGCTAATAAGGTGCACTGGGCTTTTCTTCAATGACAGCTTATTCAAGTGAGACCTCAAATTATAATTAGAAGAAGGATGCACTTGTCCTGTGCAAATATGATAATTGGTTCATAAATGTATAATTCTGTTAATTAGCATGTGATCTCTTGTAACACAGGAATGTGTGCTGCTGCCTCCTGAACTCCTTGAGGACAGGATAATGAATCACAATTCAGTGCTCCCATAGTACTTGGAAAGGAAAGAGCATCACTCAGTTCAGGCTGCTCAGAAACTTTGAGCAAAGTTAGGAAGAAAAGAGGAGTCTTTGCAAGGCCATAACTTTCTTGAAGAAAAGCTAATAATCATCTAATAGGAAGAGATTTTTCTGTTCAACAGAGGGAAAAATATTTTTATTCTTTGCATTACTCTGTCATATCCAGTGATCTATGGCCAGTATGACTGAGGAATATTCCTGTTTGTATCCTAGCATGAAAGCTGTTCTATAAGCCCAGCAGTTAAAAAAAGCTGCAAGAAAAATGTACTAACACACACATGCATGACCATGTTTAATATCAGCTCTAGTTGCAGGAATACAGAAAGTCACATTGGAAACACAAATATATGGGTTCCAAGAACAGATGGCTCCATCCAGAAGACTTGTAGCCACTCAGTGTGGTGTCATTCTTTATTCATGTAGCTGTTCACTTTGCTTCTCCTCAAGGTTTATTTGAAAAGTTGTTTTCATTTGAAAGACATGCTCAGAAGCAGCTGCAAGCAGTTGGAGACAGCTTTTGTTCTGCATCCACATTGTGCTGGAGATACAGGGGCTTTCACTTTGATGCCTCTATGACATCAGTTTGAAGTGGGTGTCATCCACTGTTTCCTGGTCTGAATAGATCTAAAAAAGGTGGTTTATCTCTCTCCATGACAGGAGCTCTGCTTCACCTTTAACAGTTTTTGATGCTACCAAATACATTGATGGAAAGGATAGAGAACACCACTTGATTTCAAAGGAAAGAGAGCTTTATACAAACCCAGGGCACATCCCCCCTCGGTGTGTTTTGGGTTACAGCAGAGCATCTTTGGCTCAGAGATGTGTTTGCATGGCAGAGCTGCCATCAGCCTCCCTGCCAGCCCTGCAGGCTTTGGCTTTCCAGCCTCATAGAAGTATTATTCCTGTAACCCATTCACACCCAAGGCGGTTAAAATGAATATTGTTATCATGGGTTCACAAACCATGGCTAAACAACCCAAGCCTCACTAGAAGGAAGGAAGACAGGGATATTGTAGGAGAAAAGAAGCAATGAACTGCCTATCCAGGAAACAAGGAAGCTGAAGGCAATGGTGGTAATTCCCAGAGGGTGCTGAATCCCCCTCCTCAAGGTCTCTGCGGCTCAGCAAGGACAGCAGCCATGGGTACATGGCAGTGGAGGTGTGTGGAGGTTATGGAACACTGATCAGTGTCTGCAGGGAACTTTGTGTTTGAAACCCCCACAGATGCTGCTTTGCAGGAGCAGAGAATTCCAGGATGGGTCAGGCTGGAAGGGACTACAGTGGCTCATCTGGTCCAACCTCCCAGCTCAACCAGGATTACCCCAGAGCACATGACACAGGAGTGTGTCCAGATTATTCTGGAATATCTCCAGAGAGGGAGACTCTACACCCTCTCTGGGTAACCCATTCCAGTGCTTGGTAACTGCACAGGAAAGTTGTTCTTCCTTAAATTCAGGTGGAACTTCCTGGGCATCAGTTTCTGCCCATTACCTCTTGTCTTATTGCTGGGCACCATGGAGAAGAGCCTGGCTCCAAAACAAACCAGAACACTTGGGGCTTTTCTGTAGTGACAGGAGGATGTGCACAGCCTATGGCTGTTGCTCTGCCCATGGGTTAAGGTCAGAAAAGAGATGATACAAAGCACTTTTCCCACAGTTTGGGAACCTAACCTTTATTGCCTCAGCAGTCGTTGTAAAAAAATGTTGTGGTGCTCTTAATCTGCACTCTGATGGTTGGTATTTGTCAGCTTTACAGTTGTCATTTAATTTGTTGCTTCCATTTGTACAAAGAGAACAAATGCCTGAGAATGGATAATAGACCATCCAGCTGAAACAAGTACTTGGTTTAGGGAAAGGTTTCCTATTGCAGGACAACTGGATTTCTGAGAAGACATAAAAATATGGCTTCTGGAGAGCATCATATAAAATGAAAGTAAAAGCAAGAGAAGTTGCTGAAACAACCCCAGACAGACAATGGTTGAATGTCTATTCCAGGAATTTTCTGTGTGGAGAACAGAGCAAAGTACATTTCTCAGAGCCCAAGGGCAGGGAAGAAACCAGACAAAAATAAACTGAGTGGGTTTTGTGGGGTTTTTTGTTTATTATATTGGCTACAATGCATTTATGCGCCCCCAACCAATATGCCACATGATATCCCAACTGTGTAAACACAGTTGTTTTTTAAAGAGAAACTTGCAAGCAAACATTTGCAAAGATCTGCCTCTGATTCTCTTGGCAGAGAAATCAGAAAGAGGAAAAAAAAAAAAAGTTAAGCAGAAACCTGATTCCCCAAGCATTAATTTAAAAACATACTTCTCATACTATTTATAGCCTGACTAGGTTCATTTATCTCACTGACCAGTGTGCTCAGCTTCCTCACAACAGCTTTAGTACCTTCAGGACTTTCAGATAAATCCCTTTTTCTATCAGGGAGACGGGTCAAAATGATTACACATAAAAGTGTGTAGTTTTAAGATAGACACAGACTTGTTCTTTATTGCTCTGGAAATTATTTCCCTGAAAAAATGGCAAACTCAAAGCTGAGATCTGGTGGCAAACTCAGGCTTTTGCTGCTTGGACAAATCCAGGAGGGGCTGCAGGATAAATGCATACAGAAAAAACCAGCCCATCACTGTGGGCAGCGGCTGGGTGGGCTGAGCTGGGCTCCAGCCTTTGGGGCCCCCTGAGAGCTCGTGCCATCTGACCTGGAGCCCTGGCCCGGCCGGCACCCCCTGCCCGTGGGCAGAGCGCCGAGAGGACATCCCACCTCTCATCTGCCCTCGGCCACAGCAGCACTTGCTCAGACACTTCTTTCAGTGTTGGCAGAAAAGGCCAGGGATGAGGGGAGGCCTCTCTCAGATGCACTAATGCAGGGGACCCTTTTATTAATGACTAACAGAAGGAGAGTCTAGCCTTTATGACTCCAGAGAAATAGTGCTTCAGAAAAATTACTGGTAAGATTTCAGCTGTGGCCGTGGCTCTTTTCTGGAAATATTTATCTATGGATCTTCAGGCTTTGGCTTTCCAGCCTCATAGAAGGATTATTCCTATAACCCATCCACATCCAAGGCAGTTAAAATGCATATTTTAATGCATATATGAGAGAGAGAGGAATTTTTCATTGCTTTAATTCACTCTCTTATGATTCCTTGTAATGTATGAACACATGTCCAGTGGCTACATTTTTTAGACTTGCAGTCACAGAATAAAAAACACCTAATTGTGGTGGATCCAGTGAAAAATTAAAAAAAACCCAAACAACCAAACCAGAAAGACCATTTCCATACCTAGCATTCCTAGTGCGCTCCTTATTAGGATTTTTTATGATTATCTGGTTAGAATTAGGAAGGTTATTTTCCTTTACGAACATGCAGAGCTGGCAGTAGTGAGGTAAGTTGTGGTGTTACAAAATGTTTGAAAAATACATCCTTTTAACAATTTTGAGCTACTAAGAAGAAGGTAAAAAAGAATATAGAAATTACTAAGTAGAAAATTTCAAAATTTTTTCTTTTTCCTTTGTCATGATGTCTCAACAGCAGTTTTGGTTTTGTTTTCTCTGAAAGCCAAAAAAACCCTGGAACTTGTCTCTGTCTCTGGTTGAGTACAAACTCTCTGCAAATCCGTCTGGATCTCTGTTTATTCATTTAGCCTAAAAGCGTGTTCTGATGGGCTTTCATTGAGATATACTCTGTTCCTTTCCTCATTTTACATCAATGTCCTCATTGATGCTTTTCCGTATAACAATTGCAATAACATCTCAAACAGTGCAATTTTATTCTCTCTGTTTTCCTTTATCTTCACTAAGTTCTCAGCTCTTTATCGATGCTTTTAAACTCGGCTGTCAGATTTCAATCAGGTCATTTTCTTTCTGTAGCTTTGCAATGTAAGAATCTCTCTTCCATTAAAGACAAAGGGTTTAGGGAACTCTTGGTTCAAAGAAATAAAACAGAGACAAATCTGTGAGAAGTTCAGAGACTTCTAAGCCTCGGAGATAAACTTCTGAGCCACATTTACTTCATAGCTGATATTTTGTTCTTCTTAGCAAGCCATTTATTTATAAGGAGGGAAAATATCATGGCAGGTCAGAAGAGCATAGAATTTGTTTTAAAATGTGCTGTGATGTCTGGTGTAGACAGCCCAGCTCTGCTGCTTTTGTGATCCTGCTCAAAGGGTGTAAGGGCTGGATGGAAATCAAAGCCTCCTGTACCATCAGCATGAATGATGCGATGCTGGCCCTGGGAAATCCATATGAGGAACATGCACTAACTAGAAAGGTTTGGTTTCTTTAAATAGTTAACACAGTGTTAAAATTAATGTCCCAATGTGGGGTGTGTGTGTGCATGTGTGTTTGTAGAAGTTTCCTCAGCTGCGTGATGATGATGTGCAATGACCATGATCTGACATTGGGGTTTTTAATCCACTAGTCTTTGAGTGTTGCTTTTTTAATGGCTTTTCACTTACTCCTAAGAATGCCTTTTCAATTTAGGTAAGCTAAAGGAACTGCAAAGGCAAGTGTGGAGGTAGTGGCAGAAAACCATGTGCTTTTCTAAAGGGCAATGGGGCCAGTGGATTTAGCCGGTTGCATTGCTTCTTAAATGAGACAAATTGGTGAAACACACTTCTGTTACATAGTAGTGTGTTCTTAAAAGGCTTTAAATGTTCACCTCCATTTCTATTTTCTTAGGCAAGCTTCACCTCGTTTCATCTGTGAGATGCTTTTGACTCATTACACTCCATGCAAGCAAAACTAATTCCTGAATCTTGCCAGCCCCCAAGTATTTTCCTTCTTGCCCATGTGCCTGAAGCCCAGTAACACACTTCAGGAAGGGGAGTTGGAGAAATTGGTCAGTAAAAAAAACCTTTTAGTGCATTATTCATGTCTTAACTGGAGATAAATAGCCATGTGTGACACAAGCAGTGATATATCACCTGCTGAATTCTTGCATTTTTATCCCAAGGCTCAGCCATTCTGCAGCACCAAGGTCTCCACCATGCAGGCAGTAATTGGCTGTGACCTAATTTAGATTCTAAATAACTTCAGAGACAAGCCAGTGTGGCCTTCCAGACAGTCTCAAATGAAAAGTAGTCCTCTCCTGACGCAGATTTATGCTGATTGAAGACCAGGGGCTGCTTTGCAGCACGTGGCCATTGCAGCACCCAACCCCTGTCTGAGCTTGTGGGGCCCAAGAGGGGATTGGCCCCTTTCCCTCTTTATTGTCATCCAGTCCAGTCCATCCCAGCTCAAGGGCTGGGGCTGTGGCAGGGAGGAGATGGGTGCTCTGGCACGGTGCCCCACGGAAGCCCCAGACCTCAGGGACTGTGGAGCTGGCCAGGGTGTGTGTCCAGCTCCAGTCCTGCGCTGCCTGCCCACGGTGCCCTCTCCCTTCCTGCTCGGCTCTCCCACCCCTGTTCCTGCACCCAGAACATGCCCTGCCTATGCTGTCTTGGCCCAGCTCCCAGTGGCTGAGGAAACTCTCACTTAGAAATAACTTTGGACTCAAGCTCACCCTGCATGTGGATTTGCATTTACCACAAACGTTTAATTTTTCTTGGAGTTCAAGTTTTCATTCCCTCATTTTGACCAGATGTTCTGTGCAGGACACGGAAGTGGAAACTGGTCTGGGCATGTGCCTGTCCAGAAGGAAGTATCATTTATGGATAGCTTTTGTTAATTCCTGGATTAGAGTGAAACAAGTGAAGCAAGAAATGAATACAGACCGAGAGCTTCCCTGAGCAGGAATCCCAGCATCCACAAAATGTGCCAGATATTTAATAATGCATGAGAGACTTGACAGAACTGATAATATCCAGAAAAACCTTAGCTGTTAAGAGAAAAAAAATACAAGAATAGCACATATTTTTCTACACGTAGCCAACTTGTTCCTCTCTCACAGTTTTCACCTTCTCCATCTTTAAAACTTGAACTCAAGGGTGTTTTCAGGTCTCATTCTTGCATTTTTGAAAACAAGACACTTTCATATAAGGAAGATTGTGCATGACTCAGGAGTTTTGTGAGGTTCCAGAACAACCAACGAGATGAGGCAGTGCTTTTTCTAAGGGGAGAAAATAAAAAGTATTATAAATCTGAAGTATTTTTAGGGACTAAATTTTGTTGTTGAGCACTTTTACTATAGAGTTTCCACTGAGCAGCTTATCTTCAGTTGTCCTTGGGCTGCGCATGTTTTAATTTCAAAATAACTTTGATGCTGGGGTTGGAGATAGCTTCACCTGATTTCGTGTCACGGCTTCCATGAGAAATGGCCAAAAGCAAATAATGTGGGTCTCCCCACAGAGCAGTGCACATCTTCACTGACATTGGCTTGGGACACAAAGTTTCAGTTTACTTCTGTTTAAAAATTATTTTTAAAAAATCACTTTTTGACCCTAATTGGCCTATTTAAGAGGTTATTTACTATGAGGATGAGGAAAACAAAATGCTATGTTTTGATTAACATAAGCTTTTAAAATTCTTTGGAAATTGGATCACAATTTATATTGAAGTCTACAAATTTCTTTACAACATTAAATATAAAACACTTCAAAATATCAGTGGTGTTAATGTTTTTTTCATTGTTACTGATGTTTTATAATAATTTAAAAGACATTTTCCTAACGAGCTTATAATTGTCTGTAATATGTATCACATAATGAGCATTTTGCTGCCACTTATTGAACATCATTCTGTCACTGACCAGTTTTCCATCAACCACTCCAAGTAGAACTTTAACGTGAAAAATGAGGTGCATGAAGCTTTTTAAACTTAAGTCTATGTTGTATGATCTTGGAAAATAAATTAGTAATTTTTGTCTCCAGGTCAGAGCTCCAAGCTCTAACAAGGTAATGAGGGGGGAGCAAAAAAGGACACACATTCAGAAGTAGGTGAAAGATTAATTGCAGCTATTTTGCCTTCATTTGATTTTGCTTTGGTGGACTACAGTGAATATTTATGAACATATAATATAACTTAGATACCGAATTCTTTTTCAGAAAAAACATTCAAAGAGATTAATTGATTTCAGAATTTGTAACACATGCTCCAGTGTTCAGTTGTATCATCAGTCAGCCACACAAGGCTCAGGGTCTGTGTCACACTCCACATAAAATTATGTTGTTTTACTTTTCTTATAGAAGCTGTTGATTCCAGTGTTGCTTAAATAGGTATTCAGAAAGGTAATTCCCAAGTAACATACAAATTATATTGTCATTCACTGAATTTAGGCTGATATGAATAAAATTTCTGATTTTTAGGTCTGCAAGGGGCACTTCTCTTTCAGTTAGTACCTCCTTAAGAACCTTGAGATGTTCAAAGAGGAATATAGTAGCAACAAACAAGCAAACAAGAAAGTGAAGCTCTCCCCTGGGGTATACCCCTTCTGCTGTGACCTGTAAACTCCTGCTGTGAAGGCAGGACACACATGAGCTATCTCAGCAAGAGAGTCAGCAAAGCATTCATTGTGATGAGTCTGTGGGAAAGGAATAGTGCAAAATTCAGAAATTGCCTGTGAGCATGGACAGTGGACATTTGCTTATAGTGCTGAAGTCCAGAGGTCAATTTTTTTGAATCACTTCAAAGGAAAGATCCAAGCATGCTGAAGCTAATGTCAGGAGCAGAGAAGATGGCAAGCTGAGCCCAGTGTCACACCTATTCTCCTGACAGCCTGGGCCTCGAGGCAGGCAGAGCCACCAGGACCTCGACCAGATCTTGGCAAACCTGTCTGTCTATCGCAGCTGTGACCATGGGCTGATGTCCCTCCCAAGCTTCCCCTTTTCCCTTTCCCCTTCCCTTCATGTGTAGAAAAATGGGTCACCTCAGTCATGATGAGCCAGAAATCACTGAGATTTTGCAGGGCCTGGGGTCAGGGAGTCCAAGTAGGAAAGCACAAGTGAAGCTCCTCCTTGGAGCCCTGGACCTACAGCTGCTTGTGCCATTTCACATCTTGGGACAGTTCAGCATTGAATCCTGAAGATCTGCTGCCATTTCTACTCACCACTTCAGTGCTCCTTGATACCACTGAAGAGAGTTGGTTTTCCAGTTTTGAGTATGTGTCTGGTGCAAGAGACACTGATTCAAGATGCTCGATCATTTCTAATCATACATATTCATATATATTCATATATAAAGGGGAGCATATGATCCCATCTAAAGATTTAGTTAGGGATTTTTAAAACATTTTACTTTGAAATGTTTATGTTTGAAAGGTGAAAGTGTCTAATCTGTGGGTGGTTTATATGGGAAGGAGACACCTAAGCTCAGTGGAGGCCCTTTAGGCATGTCTGACTCAGGCAGCTGGCAGCTGGCATCAGACACACTTGTGCTGATCACTGATAATCCATTTCCTCTTCCATTCCTGTACTGCTGTGGTGTGGGGCTTGCTGACAGGACAGTGGCATCCATCTGGCACGGCTCTGTGCCCACAGGACAGCTTGGCACTGAGGCTGCAGGGCCAGGGGCGGGTGCTGAGGTGGGACCCCTGTGAGTGCCCACTGCCCTGGGATCCCCAGCCCGGCCCTGCTCAACAGGTACTTCCAGCTGCCCTCTGCCTCCCCTCCAAGCTCCCCTGCCTTTCTCCCTTCTCACCCAGCTTGTTCTTCTCATTTAAGTGGCTTTTTACATTAGAGTTCTGTCTGTGTGAAACCACCAGTGGCCTGGGTAGATGCTGCTTTGGGACTGGGTCTTCTTATGCAGATGAAGAAACAATTATCCTTAAAAAGCCTGAAGTGGAGGCTTGCACAGAAAGATGTATACAGTATCAGCAATAAAGTACACAGCATATTGTGACTGTGGTATGCATTGCACTGTAAAAAATTTTATTTGTATTCAGAGATTAGGTTTAACAAGAAACTGTGAGTTTATTTATTGCTCAGAGTGACTAAGTGCATAAACCAATTGAATGTTAAAGTGTAAATATTGTTTGGATAATAAAGAACACGTGTTATGTCTACTCAGAGTAAGCATAGTATCAGGGACCGTGTTTTGCATGTTTTAATGGTTTCACTAATGGACCATTCATTCATCTCTCTTCCAGTTATTTGTTTCAGCATTCCATTCTCCTTTAAAGGCATTTAAATCAGGCTTAAAAAGACAGGAAATAAAACAGAGCCATTCTTATGCTTTCTCCTCAGAGCAAAATTTTCTTCATCCACCCATAGAAAAGTTGATATTTCCAAACTCTTGCCCAGGAAATATATTGGAGTGGTTCTGGAGAGATGTTTGAAACATGCTAGTCATCATTTCTGTCCTGTTTAGCCCAGTGTTATTTGGCTCATTATACTTAGGGGTTACACGTAGACAGCAAAAATTGCAATACAACTAAACAGATAAAATAAACCAGCAGCAATGTCCCAATAAGGACTGGGTGTGAGTGGGAGCCTGTCTCACCTGCTGTGCCCTGCTCACACCACACAGGGACACTTCAGACCTGAAACAACTGAGCAGCGATGTGACCAAAGCCCCACATCCCCAGCAGAATGCAGAGAAGGCAAGGGGCTGCCCCAGTACCTTCACCTGCTGAAGTGTCCAGACCAAGAGCTGGACAGACTGTTCATGAGGAGGCCCCCAACAGCCAGACCTGCACAGGCTGACATTGCTCTGCAGACTGCACCTCATCTACTGCTGGGCAGATCCATAATATTGCTGGTAGTTTGGACAGCGATTTTAACTGAACTAATGAATCTCTCCATTGTCTTCATGGGAGATGGCTGAGGGTGAGATGAGGGATGTGAATCCCTTCATAGACAGTAACAGCAAAGGCCACTGCAGCCAGAGTACCTCCCTGTTACTTGTGGGCATCCACAGCAAAGTGCAGGAGAGGCAGCAAACCAAGGGGGGATATTTCCCACAATCACCTTACACCAGGACTCATCAGGGGGCTGTGTGTGAGAAACCCAGAGTCTGCATGTTCCTTCTGGCTCTGTCCCGTTCATTGATACTGCCCTCTAAAGTGCATGGTGTGCTGGAGGAGGAGAGGCCACAGGGAGTAGCTAATGAAGCTTCAAGAGCAAAGTAAATCAGGATACAGGAATTGTTTGGATTGGAAAAGCCCTCTAAGATCACTGAGTCTAATCACTCCCCAGTGCTGCCAAGTTCACCACTAACCACACCCCCACAGCCTTAAAATCCCTCCAGAGACAGGGACACTACCACGGCCCTGGGCAGCCTGCGTCAGGATCAGGCAACTTTTCTTCCATTAAGAAATTTTCCCCAATATCCAACCTGAATCTTTTCTGGCACAACATGGATTTGGTTCCTCTTGGATCATCCCTGTTTGTAGGAACAGGAATTTGCACTTCAGACTGACAGTGTGGCTGTCTGCCAGAGCTGAGGTGGAGCACAGAGACAGTGCCTGTAAAGAGAGACTAAAAGAGCTTTCCTGAAGAAACCTGGAATACCTGTAAGCACGGAGGGATTGCATAGAGGAAGTCTGCCTGGAGATCAGTTGAACCTCTCCTCCAGCCAAAGATACAGAAATAGACAGAATGACCTTTGTGTGGGTGGCAAGGGCACTGCTGGCCATCAAAAGGTGCCAGGGAATGGGAGAAGGTCTGTACACACTCATCCATGTGTTTATTAAACCAAAAGCAGCAAAGTGAACAAAGGGTGATGATCTTCCTGCTAGCTGGTTTAGGGCCCTGTGTAAGCTACAGGTTTTGCATAGCAGAAGTACAATAAGGATTAGTTGTTGTTGTTGGTTTTTTTTTTTTTTTTTAATATGTGAACATGACTTTCTGCAAATTGCATAGCAGCACTCCTGGGCAGGCTGAAGAAGGTGCTGGTTTACACAGAACAGAAAAAAACCCAGCAGATAAAAAAGGAATTCTTTGTAGTGAAAGTTGTCACTGTAGGAACAGGGATTTTCCTTCACAGAATTCTAACAAGGTGGAACTGTTTATTGTGAAGCAATCTGGATTGTCTCTATCATCAAAAGTGTCTCTTCCAACAGACTGAGTTCCAATAATTCATCTTACCAAACAATTTTTGGCAGGCAAGAAAGAAATTTCCAAGTCTGAAACAGGAATTTCTTTAACATTGCTGATTCTCAGAACACTGATCTTTAGAACATTTAAAGGACAGGTGTAGAAGTGGCATTTTCAAATAACTGGATCAGCTTTATCTGTGTGAATTTCAAATATCAGCAAGAGAGTGTAGCTGGTGTGAAACCTCTCAGGAAATGATTAGGGAATGGATCCTACAGGTCCAAATAATCAGATGGTGTAAAATGTTGGACCTTCCCCATATTCCTGACCACGTGTTGCCCATGGCATTTTCTGTCCTTGCCTCAGGTGAGTGCTCTCCTGTGGCACTACCAACGAGACTCAGCTGTGGCTGCCACCACATGAATAAAACTATCAACTGGTATACGTCCTGTTTTGTGCTTAGTATTTGGGTTTTATACCATCAGGATTGTCAGTCGCTGGCACATGTTGCCCAGAGAGGTTGTGGGGTCTCCATCTTTGGAGATAATTCAACAGCTGACTGAACACAGCCCTGATCAAACTGCTCTGGGTGATCCTCCCATAGGAATGGGGCAGGAGCAGGGACTTCCAGAGGTCTGTTCCAACCTCCACCATTCTGTGTTTTTGATGCTTCATGGATGAGAAGAAGCAGACCTTGGTGGTGTTAATGAATACAGCTCTCACAAACCAGTATGGGGAAAAGGCCAGCGGGGCCAGTTCAGACCCAAGTGGAAGCTGCACTAGAGAGGATCCAGCTGGGATAAACAGGCAACCGGGAGAACTGGACTGAGCTGGAGGTAAAGGCTGCCCAGCTAATTCAGCTGTGGGCTCAAACTGCAATGTTCACACCTGCATGTTCCTGGTTGCACATGGGACCAGGTGCTTGTGAGCACAGGAAACACCACGGCTCAATAAAATTAGACCCACAGCTGCCATAGACATGGACATTTACTCAAAGAAAAGGAAGGCACCACAGCTGTGGGGGCAGGAGAACAGAAAGTAAAGACTGAAATGAAAGCAAAAGGCACGATGAAGTTGCTAATGACATTCAAGAGTGGCAAAAGCCCTGACTGTTAAAATTGATGGATATTAACCTCTGGCAGGGACTTTGAGGGAAACAATAGAATTGCACCCTAGAAGGCTGCAAAACAAGATCAGAAAGCAGCACTTCAGTGGACAAGCTACTGGAATCATGCACATATCAGAAATTAATTTATCTTGCTTAAGTTACTCAGCATATCACATAAAATGATTTAATGGTCCTCTTTAGTCATAAAATCCATGTTTTTAACAAAATGCAAGAATGAACACAGATGTCTCCCTGAGATCTTGCATTACGTGTGTCCTCCTCTGATAGTGGAATCCTGCAGAAAACATGGATGATGGTTCATTGAGTGAGACTCTCTTTTATAGGTAATAATGCAAATAAATTGCTTTAACAAGGTGCAGACTACACATTTCACACTCTTTGGAAAGTTTCGGCTGGATTTCAGAATCTATTTCATTTTGCTGAGGTACAGATTTTTTTTGTGTGTATTTCTTTCCCATTTCTGGTTTTCTTTCCTTCCCCATGCATGCATAGAAGTAAAGGTTGCTACTGTATGTTTGGAGTAAAGGCAAACCCAGGTAAATCTACATAGGCGTCCAGCCCAGACTTGCAGGTAAGTCTGACACCTGTGTGCAAACATCTCCATTCCAGAGCTGCTGCCAGTTTTGCTCATTGTTAATCCTCTAGACAGAATTCTTAGGATTCTATGGATTATTTTTAATTTTAATACCTAACGGCTGTCATGACACTTCTGAAATGGAGGTGTATGGGTTCCAGCATTTACCAGCACTTTTATCTTCATTTTTCTTCACTAGTTTTCCCCATCCCTTCTAACACACACTAGGCACATTTGAATAGTCTGCCTGTAACTGCAGTATGTTTTCAGAACACTCTTCCTTGTGCAAGAAAATACAAAAACTGTAATTGGAATCCTTATGTTAATACACTGAGCTGTCATAAACATGAAAGTGATGATGGAAGAGAAATTCATAAATATTCTCTTGTCACTCTTCTAGTGTGTGTGAGGAACTGTGAAAATTTGTTCTTTCAATGTATTTCTCAGAGAAAAATTTTGTCACAGAGACGGAATGATTAAAGAACTGGTGGATTTGAGAGCTGAGACCCCTGTGCACCCTTTTGCCAAAAAATCCCACTGTTACTACTTGTTCCTGTGAGCAGACAGACCACTGCCTGCTGACACAGCTGGAGTACTCTTGTCACAGTAATGCAGAAAAAATTGAAAACTAATGCAAGCAGGACTGGCTGTCTGAGGAGAATTTTGCTTTCAAACTACATAGACAGACATATATATGGCGCTGAAGAAATTTGGATCAAAACATTATTTATTTAAATAAAAAATCCAGTTACACATTTCTTCTGCTAGTAGGAAAATTCATACAGGAGACATACAGGAGACAGGATTTTGGTTTTCTTCTAGCTGAAATTGATCTTTCTCATTCAGCTTTCTTACTATAATTTCCTAAAGTCTCTACATCCAAGGGCTTAATTCATATTTTGTTGCCTCGTGCTACTTTGTAGCCTTGCAGAAACCTGCAGGGCCCACGACTGGGTGACATGATGCTTCTCCACAGGAACTCTGAATTCAAGAAAAGCCCAGGAAGTGGTGAAGTGCCGTGTAAAGCACTTCTTTCTGATTCAGAGTTTGTGTTTTAGAAATATGAGATAGGAGAATTGGTCTCATTCCACAGAGTTTATTTTAGAAATACCATCTTTCCAGGAGCTGGGAGGATCGTGCTGGTGAGGGTCTGCTGCTGCTGCTGCTGCCCCACATGTTGCAAGTGCAGGTCAGCAGCTCCTGAGACACACAACTGTGCTTGGTTATCTCAATGGGGAGACGAAAAACAGCGTTTTAAAAGAAGGAGCAGTAACAAATGCATCTATAATCATCTCTACCTAACAACTGCTGAATACCTTAGGCATAAAAGCATGGCTGGCTCTCAGTCACGGGCCTGGTCTGTCAGGTAAGAAACCAAACACAAAATTCATTGCTGAAGAGGGGAGTTCACAAGCAGGGAGCCATGGCTGGGATGAGTCTGGCCCTTTTACCTGTCAGCAGAAATTTGCAGGACAGTATTGGTTACCCTACTGTCAGCAGCATATTGAAATGTCTTTTTTTTTTTTTCTTGGAAGGGCATTTATTTTGCAGTGGTTAGTGTCAAGTTGTGATAAACATCCTCTGAAAGAGGAAGAGATGCCTTGCTTTGGGCTTTTATTGGGAGATGGCTTTTTAACATTTGAACAGATCCTGAGCAGAGGCCAAAGCAGTATCAGTGAGTTTCTACTGGCAAAGTTTGGGATCGATTCAATAGGAAATTTTGGAGCATTTGCTAGAATTTGAGGTCACTACACAAAGAGCTTTTTAGTGCAGTAGTAATAGGACACCATTTTCTGATCCATTTATTTCCTGAATACTAATTTACTATTACTGAAGAGTTCAGTCACCACAGGTACATTGTTTCATTTTCTGAGTTGTTTTACCGTGAATGCTCTCATACCACACAACTACGTACTGTGTAATTGATCTTGTGTAAAAGCCTCCCTTCATTTGCGGTGGTCAGGGGCTAAGATAACAAGCCTGGTGATGGATGATAAAGGAGTAAGCACTTCCACATAGGAACGCAGGTGTGTGAGTACAGCCAGCACTGTCAGCTGTAACACAGCTCTGTCAAAGATCCTGAGAGAGAAGAAAACCTCTGGGAATATATGAATTTCACTGAAAATGTATGAAATATCACCAGTGAATCTCAGGCTTGCAGGATTCATTTAAAATTACTAAGAAAGACTTTTCCCAGGTTTTTTTTCCTGGGGACATAAGTCAGAGTCAGTTGGAGTTATGATAAATACAAGTATTAATCGCAGAGGCTTGTACGCCAAGGGCAGATGAATAAAAAGGCATTTGCTGAATGCTGGGAGCAGGAATAACAGATGAGTAAATTACTTTTAAAATTTGCATTCAGCTTTAAAAAAGAAGTATTTATATCACTACCATCTGTGTTGGCTGCAGCCCGTCTGGCATGGAGCAATGTGTCCGTATTGTGCTGGAGATGAGGGTCCCCTTGGCTTGGAGCTGCTGGGAAACCCCTGGGACTGCAACAGAGTCCTTTCCCCCCCACGTCAAGGCACAAAGCCCGTTTTCCCACCCACATCCTCCCCAAACCACGCAGCTGCTGAGGAGGGCACTGCACGGGTGTGTGGCTTTGGTGGGCACGGCTGCGGACACAGCACCTCCCTCTGCTGCCAGAGCTGCAGCTGTGGCCCTGCCACGCTGCCAAGCTGCCATCAGCCATGCACAGGGCTTGGTTTTGTGCTGGCAGACTGCAGTTCTTGCTGGGGAAATCCCAAGGGCTGCAAACTCCAAGATCTACTGGATTAAGGACAACATATTCTTCATAAGACCCTCCATGAAGGACACTGCCACATCAGGCAGAAATGTCAGACAAAAGCCGGGAACAAACATCCTCAAAAATCAGATTTGTCAAAGACTGAACTCTTCCCCAGTCTAATTTAACCCCTGACAGCACAGAGGCAAGACTCAGAAATATCCATCCAGAAACTCAAGTCTCTGGAATTTCTTGCTGTGAAGAAAAATCAAAAGGTTTTGTAAGAAGGGTTGGGAGTAAGTTTCTTTCAGCTGACTAAATTTCCAAATAACAACTGAGAAGAGAATAATAACAACAGTTTAGGTAGAAAGCAGACTTCATTTGTCTTGTCTTGAGCTTCTCTGGCAACATCTGCTGATCCCTGGTACTTCTGAGGACTGACATCAGCGGATCACAAAGGCAAGACAAGGGAGACAAGGACATAGTGCTGTGACCTGAGGGTACACAGACCTAAGGATGAACAGGAGGGGCTCAAAGAACAGGCAGGTGCTGATCATGTCACAGGTAGTCACTGCTCAGCCCGGCACTTGACATGGAGCAGCCAGCCACGTTCCCTGGTCCTTCTGTTCCTGTCTGGAATGTTCAGCTGGAAAATGTGATCATACTTAGTTGGTAGATAGAAATTACTATGAAAATCTAAATTTATTATTTTTAGAATTTCTTTAACTTCCATGTTTTAATCATTGCAGCCTAAAGCATGAGGTTATTATTAATTTCATATTAAAATTATATTCCCATTTTATATGCTAAATGTAAATTACAGAGTGGAAAATACACAGCAAGCTTTTCTATCAGGCAAATATCCTTGAAAAAGTAAAATCAACTAAACTCTATCCCAGAACATTTCTACCAGTTATAGCTGCTGCATGGTGCCAAACAGACACCTCCTTCTCTGTGTGTCCCACAGCCCCAGCAGAGCACTGGCCTGGCAGCACAGCCACTGCCCCAGCTGTGCCCATGGTCGCTGCCTGCAGAGCACTCCAGAGGACCAGATGCCTTGCACGGGTCTTTGGAAGCACACAAGGTCCTAATTACTTGTCATTGCTTTGGTTTCCAAATACTATTTGCTTGAATCTCACAATGTGTTGGTAATTTCTCGATTACCTCTTCATCTCAAAGCAAATAGAGGGCAAATTAGAAATGTGACTTGAGCATTGGTTTCAAAAAAATCACACTAGAAGCAGGAGCTTAGCACTCAGAAGATAACAGGTAAGGGCTGGCAGATTCAAGGCAGTGACTGCTACAGTGACAGACTGTGAAGCCATGCATGATATTTATGGGTGTGATGTAATCACTGTGTAATGCGCCCAACTTTTTAATTTTTTGTAGCTGTGCCACCCTTCTGTGCATTTCATATAATGCTGTGTTCTCTTGCAAGGGTGCAGGTGAGCACTGTGAGGGGAGGTGGCAGAGCCTGCACAGGCTCATGGTGCTGGGGGCTCTCAGCCCACGGGCTGCCCGTGACCCCTCCACTGTGCAAGGGAAAAACACAAATGGCACTCACAACTGCACTCACACCCACTTTTTATACTTTCTGTCATAAAAGGGCCTGAAACCAGTGCTGATATCTGCCTTCTGTGGCCTGTAGATGTTTAATGCAGAGAAATGTTCAGATGCTAAACACTGGTAAACAAGAATAAACAGCTTTGGTTGCTAACATGCTCCACTCCAAGACAAAATGCACCAGAGTACACCTGTTCTGTATTCAGTGTTTGACACATGCTTCAAAATCAATTTTAAAGACAGCTAAAAGAAGGAAGACTTGTGTGTTTTTTTTTTTTGTTGTTTTTGTTTGTTTGTTTGTTTGCTTGCTTTTAAATTTTTTTTATGGGCACTTTAATTAACAGGAGAATTAGTTGTTTGTTGTGTGGGTTCAAAAGCAGAGAAATGGCCAGTAGAAAGTAAGCAGCTCTTATAATACTTTCAGTTAATATTTTAGAAATATTTTCCCATAGACAAAGGAAAAGCATGCTATAGTATTATTAGTGTATAATCTTCTCAATTTGGCTTGTCCTGTTAGTGGCTACAGTTGGTCAGCATTTGTAATAATGATTTAAACGAACAGATGCTTTTCCTATCCCTCCAAGCACTTCCAATCTTTAATAAGGTCTGTTAGCCACAGACCTGGTTTCATACCGTGCTTCTCATCTTCAGTGTCAAGCAGGAGCAGCTCAGAAGGGCACCAGCAGCCCAGAAAGCTGTCTGGCCATGCAGGGGAGAGACCTGCTTCTGCAAGGGGGGGATCCTGGGGAGTCTTTCCTTCAGCATTAGCAAGAAGTGATTTTCAGGCTTACATTTTCTTACTTGAGATTTATGTAGGAGAAAATTCAGATAAAATTTGATGAGTAATGTCATCTGGGGGAAATTATGGACACAGTGATAGAGCATGGTGGCAATTGTAAACTATTTTGTTTTTCCCTAGGATGAATCAGGACGGCAGCTGGCTGCTGTGATGCAGACTGTGACTGTTTCAGTTCACGTCTAAGCAGTGGGGAAAGCAGCTGCTGGATGACAGGGACAGTGGTCTGGATCAGGTCCTGAGCTTTTCCCAAACACTTCAGCACCAGCCCTGTGGGTCCTGGTACACAGACAGGACGTGTGCTGTGCTCCCTCCTGCCTCACCCAGGACAAAACAGATCCCTGTGTGGCCCAGCCTTGCACCTCCCCTAACACTGTGGGACCAGTGCTGCACTGGAAGGATATTAATCTTAAGACCCGCTGGTTTCCTCAGCCCCTTGAGGGTCTTGACAGCCCCTTGAGAGCTGGCAAGGGGATGCCAGATCCCGAGCTGCCCCTGTGACCACTGGCTGCCAGAGCTTGTCTCTGCTCTATCTGAGAGGCCAGAGCAACTTGCTCTGTTTTATACTGAGGAAGCTTTGGCATCAGTTGATAGTAATGAGTAAATGCTCATCACTGATTATTTTTAATTACTTAGTGAGAGATTTCATCTGAGCTGATAACACTGGTCCTACCTTTACAAGTCACAGATGCTCTGGTTCCTAATAGAATGAATATTAATAAATGTTCTGGCACATGAAAAAAAAAATCTGAGGCATTGGTAACGCTGAAGAAAGACTTGAGAGATAATGAAAGTAATTATTAATGAAAATTATTGATGCATGAAATCAGTGCCTTGAGTCATAAGAAAACACATGCAGGCTGATGTGGGAGGGGCCATGGGAGACCAGAGCCCAGGCCCTCTCTTTGTCTGGGGACCAGCAAAGAACTTGAGTATGTGATGTTCTTAATCTACCAAATAAAGGTAAGACCTGCTGTGAAACCTTCCACACTTGAGCAGGATTTCATGACACCACATAAGGATCCTGCAATGCACATGGTCCTCTGAAAGGTGCTGAAATGGGAAAGGGCATTAGTAAGTCAGCCAGAAGAGATTGCATTTGGCCAGGTGAGGTATTCCTAGTGCACCAGCTGTGCCTCAGCTCTCAGCTCACCAGAGACCTTCCCAGGGACTGCCCTGCCATAATGCACAGCTTAGCAGGCTCATTACCTGGGACAGGTGAGTCCCTCCAGTACATCCAGGGCAGAAGTGAATGGAGGAGGGAAGATGCTGCCCTGGGTTCATCTTTGCAGCACAAAGAGGAGAAGTGCCAGGCTGAGCTCAGCAGAGGTGATTTCTAACACAAGCAGGACTTTTTCTTGTTATGGCTGTTTAAAACTAATAATCTGAAGTTTTATATATTTATTTCAAAGGTCAAATTTTTTTTGGAAAATAACCTGGCAAGCAGCTCGTCACACATCCTTCCATGTGAGTGTTTTGTAGAGAGTGGCCACCAGTGGAGGCTGTGGGAAGGAGACCCTGCCCGCCCTCAGGGCATGTCTTGGCCCACAGTCTGGCCTGGCTACACCACAGTGAGAGGACTGTGGCAGTTGTTTTGCTGTGTGTTAGGTCAAACCACTTGCCAACTGCTAGCCTGGCTGTACTGAATCATCATTTCCATCAGCACCTTCCATCTGCTTCTCTGTTGCTCTGCACAGCGTGTTCCTCCCTCATACCACAGGGAAGTTAGTCTCAGAGTTTATCGGAATATAAAGTCACTCCAGAATTTGGATTAGACACTTCTACAGAAATTGATATTTTATGCAATGTGGTCTGTCATGAAAAAGCTCAGAGAAGATTAGTTATTCCCTGTAGGAGGAAGGCACTGCCAGGCACTGCTGCAGATGCTTCTTTCCCAGCCAGACCACACAACAGAGGCACTGCTGGCCCCACAGGGAGGCTGGGGCCACAGGGCACAGCTGAACACAGCAGGGATGAGCATGGCTGGGTGCTACCTACCACAGCTATGAAGAATGGTGGTGGTTACTCCCACGTGCCCAGGAATCCCCAGGGTCCTGCTCCTCAGGTCTAGCAAGTGCAAGACTAAACCCCTCATTGCTCCACTCTCAAGTGGTCCTCCTCTCTGCTTCCCCCCTCCTCCTCCTCCTCCTCCCACTGCTCACCTGTGGCCATGAAGACACAGGCCTTCAGCACAGAGTAGGGAACAGGTAATGAGAACAGGTGCAAACGCAGTTTTGGAGTGATGTTGTTTCCCGCCCTGAGGTGGAAAATCAGCATCTGCCTGGCCAGTCAAACATCACAGTTTATTATGCTACTGCCCAATACTTTCCAGCATGGTGGGTGTTTCAGATGATAGTTCTCCACCCAAGGTATTTGCCTGAGGCTTTCCCAGCCCCAAGATCTCCTCCCAGCCACCTAGTGCACATTGCAGTGGGTGTGGAGGTAATTAATTACACCAGAATGTTCCCAGCTTCCTTACTCTCCTGGCACAGCCTCACAGGGAGAACCAGCAGTGGGTGGGTGGGCTGGGAAGGGCTGAATTGAACCT